>VDFB02386615.1:0-28340 GCA_007258455.2 Sequoia sempervirens | reverse complement strand
CATCACTGCTTATGTTGACTTTCTAAAAAACTATATTGTAATTGAAATTTTGTCATAGATCAACATCTAGTTATTAGTTATGCAATGTGAAGTAATGCTTTGAGTTTGAAAGATCAGCAATGCAATGTAATCAATGATATGAATATAAACTACACAAATATATTAAGTATAATTCATTAGTTAAACTCTTTATTATATTACCTGAGTGAAGGTTTTTACTCCACTAGCACTGGGAGGTGTTGTTGTGAAACCTCCAATATTAACCTATTGAACATCCAAAATCAAATATTAGAATACCATTCATATAACAATGCTATTAACATGTAATATTTATAATTGTTTACTAGTTACATTCCTTAGCAGTAGATGCAATGGAGTAAAAAATAGGTGGAGGGCCGGTGAAAACAATATTAACACTATGACCCTAAAAAAAATTTACAATCATTAAACTAAATTAGTTAATATTGCATTTTAAAAATAAAATTTAATATATTAATTTCAATGAACATGCTAACATTTACCTGAGTATTGACACTGAAAGCCTCATTCAAGATGACATTTGTCATCGCCGACTGGGCAGTTGTAGACGTATCCTATGCACCAACCTCCTGACTGTCTGTGGGGTCATATGTACAGGCTAAACCACAAACCTAACAAGAATGGGGTGGAACCCTACCCCTTGAAAACTCCCCTGGCTGATGTTGTACTGCAGGACTCACACATTGGATGATACTCTGGGTCAGAGAGCTAATAAATTGTAGAGTGTCCACCTCATCACTCTCCTTCATAACGGGAGGGATAGCAACGTGCTCATAAGCCAGCCTAGTGAGTGCTTGTCTCGCTTTCCACCAAGGATCGAGATTTGCACATGGTCTATCCTGTGTCGACCCACCACCTCTCCCCTGAAAGTCCCACATATCAAAATAGTTAGGGATTTTGTTGAGGAGGAACTCGCAGTAGAGTTTCCCCAAGAAATATTGGGGGACCTCATTATTGTTGCATGGTGGATGGTCAAAAACCATCCACCACCTCTTCCAAACATTGTCCTTAATCCCTTGGTGGTTGCACCAATGGATAGGAAACCTCTTGCTATTAAGGTCAAGAGTTTTATTTGTATGCACGTGAATAGTGAGCACAAGCCATATTTTATAATTTTTTCATTTTTTTCTTGTTTGTATGATAGTTTATCTGCATAAAAATCTCTACACTCTCGCCTCTTATCCGCCCAACCACTTAATTTCTTGCTAATTGCATCTACATGTGTTAACATGGATTGAAGTGAATTTTCAAGCGTGGTTCTTTCCAAGGTTGAACTTACAGGATTGTTCAACCTTGCAATGTACTCCTCAATTTGTTTTTTGTTAGTTTCAATTTTCCCCATTAAATTTTGTTGAGTTCCAGGAGGATGTTGAGGAATTGTTGGAGTTTGTTGTTGTGGTTGATCATCAGGATTTTGTTGGTGTGCTTTCTCATGAGGAGGAGAATCAGGTGGAGTTTCAACTCCTAAAAATTAAAGAAATTAACATCAAAAACATATTAAATCTACCTAATTAACAACAAATTCACAAAAAAACCAATAAAATCTTACTTCTCTGAGTTTCCTGTCAATGGTGGCATTCTGGCAAAGAAATAGCAGCAATTCAGTGACGAAAATGAATGAATTTGAGGTCTCCACAATGTGAACGTGCCTTAGAAGGGTTTGCAGGTCGCGGATGAAGAAATATGACAATCTAAAATGATTTTGATTTGATTTTTTTTCTTATAAAGACTCAAAACGCACTCACATTATAATGCAAGAGCATTATAGGCTCAGTCACACCAAGCCCATAATGTGAGTGCATTATAATGTGCTTGCATTATGACTTTAAAAATAAAATAAAAAGTTGGCCACTTTTTGGCCCCCCAACTTTTTGCACCTGCCCATTTTTTGGTTCATTTTTATCTGTTCATCCAAATTTGGAATAAATTTCATTTTTACATTACAAACTCTATTCTATACACATTCAAAAATTTGACATTTCTATTTCTAAAAAATTTAAGGGGCAGCATGGTCGATTTTATATTTTTCGGGATGTGTCAACTTTGAAAATTGGTAAAACAAAATTTACTTTTCTAGTGCCTTCTTTTATTGTTGAAAACCTATGTATAGTATTTTTTTATTTCAATTTTTATCTATTTATCCAAATTTGAAACAAAATTTATCTTTACATTTTAAACTCTATTCTATACACATTCAAAAAATTGACTTTCAATTAATTTCCAAAACAATCAGCGGGAGCATTTCATTTTTTTCATTTTTCAAGATGTGTCAACTTTGAATATTAGTTCAAAACCATATATTCATTAAAAAATTTGAAAAAAAATAAATCATAAACTACATTATGTTAGCTAATTTCTCTCTAAAGTGATATTTGAAATACTCAAAAAAAGTTAATATTTTAGAGGGAGCGCACCAAATGTTATGTTATATTTTTCTGAAAAAATAGGAGCACTTTGTGTGCTCCCCCTATTTGAACCTCTTAATCTCCAGCATTTTTAAAAAATCTAGTGGTTTAAAAATTAGATTTATAGCACTACAACTCTTGTTCTTGTCGTATTTTCAAATATTGCACATGACTATCTTCAATTTCTCATTTAAGATTATTTTTATTGATTTCAAAAATAAGGTTGCTAGTTAAGAACCCCTTTTGGTCCCCAATTTCCATACAAATACCCATTGTTGATTAAATTTTATGTAAAATGTGCTTAAGGCCATGGAATCTAAGGACTGAAGATATTCATCTTGATCCATAAGACTCATTATCATTGTAGGGGTCACATTCTAGTTGATCAACAAGGCTAGTGTCATCGCCATAATACTCAAGTTGGATTGCAATGTCTTATTTCTCATTGATGGTCCTATGATGTGCTTGGTTTCTCGAGCTTTGACCTTTGGTATAATGGGTATGGCTAGTTATAAAAATATTTTTATCATAGGGGTCATATTCTAGTTTATCAACAAGGCTAGTGTCATCATCATCATTAGAGAAGGGGTTTTCAATTTAAATTGTTACTCATCAAAGTAAAATGGAAGCATGATTATAAATTAGGATTGAGGTGGAAAATAATATGATTTGGATTGTGGATGTAGGATAATTTGTGAAAGTTTAGGATTTGGATGCACGGGATATTTGTTCTTGATGTCTATGAAGTCTACTTGGTAGGATTGGTTGAGGTGGTGGATAATGGTCAATGTCTAAACCTTAGCAAGATGTGAAGATAAATAATCAATGACATATTTTTTGGTTTTTGGATTTTGATTTTTTTTACATTTTGGTTTTTTGGTGTTTTTACAAATTAATATAAATTAAAATATAGAAAGAAAAAATTATAAGTTTTGAAAGGATAAGCATCTCCCTTTTGTATTTAAGTGGGGAGGGTTGATCTAATATTGACAAATACACAAGAAACATAAACAAACCTATAACTATTTAGGTAAGTGTGCAAATCCTTGTGGGCCCATAAATATGCTACCTATCAAATGATGGATAGCTAGGGAATGCAATATTCAATACCACCTATGCACCCCTTACCTTGGAGGCTAATTCCTTACTTTGAAAGCACATAGTGAGTAACTTCTTAGGCCTAACTAGTATCAAATGCACCACAAACAAGGACATTTGAAGTTCTTAAACTAGGCAATATAGGTTTTTAAGGGTATCCTTTGTATACAACAAGGACACATGAGGATTAATCTATGAAGTTGAAAGTGAATATATTCCAAACAACTAAGAGAAAAGAATAACCCACCTTGCTCTTTCACTTCCTGTATAAATTTATTGGGGGCTTAGCCTAAATGATAATATTTCAACTTCCAAGAGTCATGTATTTCAATTCACTCCTACTCTTTATATACTCTACCAAAACACTAGAGTTTAGGTCATCCCTTTGGTAATGAAATCTAGAGAAGGCCTCCTAAAACTAAACTAGAAAGAAGTGGGTGTTTCTAATTCTCAAAATTACGTAAGAATGCAAGAGAAGATTACATCCACTCACTTCTTTAAGATTAAATAATAATGGTAAATTAATTAACCAAATTCAAATGTGGAAGTTAATTTTAATCTCTATTGTAATAGTAATCAAACATGCAAAAAAAGATAAAGGACACAAAAATTGGAAAACGTCTACAATGAATATCTTCTTTAAATCATCCTATAAAATTAAAAAATAGTAGTTTGAAAGTTTGTTTTTTGGCTTGTAAGAGACACTATTTTCAATATATTCAAGGTAGTTTTCAAAGATTAAATTCTTGAAGACATAATCTATTGTAAGAACACATTAAAAATAAAATTTAAATCCTTAAAAAATAAAAAATAAAATGTTATCATATAGAAAAATAAATGTCATCATAGCATTCTTCATTACTTTATATGCAATTTTAAAAAATCATCAAATGTTATTATCTTTTTTTTAGGCAAAAGGGTAATAGCCTATATAATATATTAATAATAATAGTAAGTAATTACAAAAGTGCCCAAGAGGGCCTAAGTAATTACAAAAGTGCCTGATCTTTGATAGTCCAGTCTAAGAATCTTGTCATGCCATTAGACTCATCATGATCAAACTTAGTGAAATTTGACTAACTCCTTTGTTTTTGGTAAACAATGACTGGTAAGCCTGAGATCTAATCTCCAAAACTCCAAACCTGATCCCCAATTTTTGCGACCTTTGCTAGTTCCAATCCTCCGCGATCTCGCGACATTGCTACAGCTATTGGACCATCGAGGAGACCTACACCAAAGTCTCAACGAAACCCCGAAGTCTTGCCGATAATTTTCCTCCGACCTATCGGAGTGTCGAGGAGACATGCTCCAATGTCATGACGACCACGCAATTGTTGGCCCATAGTTGTCGTTGCATGAAAAGATCGACCTGTTAATGCCCGATACAATTGCCAAAGTTAATGGATCCAAGGGAGGCAGTTAGTCCATGTCACAAATCTCGAGGGGAAGGTTGACCATCTACCAACAGACTCCCCCTCAACGTTACCCGAGGGGATTCGAACCTGGCACCTTTGGCTCTGATACCAATTATTGTCCCATAGTTGTCATTGCACCAAAAGATCAACCTGTTAATGCCCGATACAACTGCCAGAGTTAACAGATCCACGGGAGGCGATTAGTCCATGTCACGAATCCCAAGGGGAGCGCTAACCATCTGCTAACAATGTCTTTCTGACACACTTTCATCAGAGTATCAAAGATACATTCAGGAATCTCTTGCCAAGGTGATCAACTCTCGTCAACAATAGCTTGTCACCAAGCCTGAGGTCTAATCTCCAAAACTTTGAACCTGATGACCAATTTTTGTGACTTTTTCTAGTTCTAATCCTCCGCGATCTCACGACATTTCCATAGCTATCGGACCATCGAGGAGACCTGCACCAAATCAAATTTTATTATCATTTGTAAAATTTATGAGAATTTAAAGATAAAAACAAAAGGTTGACTTTGAACAATTATACCTAAATATCTAGGTAGAATCCTAAAAAATACCTTATGCGTGCTAGCAAATTTCTTTGACTCACCTTTCCAAAACTTACAAAAATTTGAAAAATTCAATACACAAACAAAAAGTTATGCTATTTTGAAACAATAGTGTTATTTTATAGACTAAAAATAGGGTCGAGGGTCTTAGCCAAGTGATTAAACCTCTATGAATGAAATATTTAACTAGAAAGTAAAACAAATTAAGTTTTAACAAAATTTGAAACATGCATCAACTAAAGTACACACTAATAAGTACAAATCCATACAAATGTAGGGATTACCCAAGAAAGAGCTCAAAATTTATTTATTTTTTAATATTTTTACACCATAACATGTAATATTATATATGATTTTTATGTTTCAAGCCTTCCAAACTCAATTGTAAAGTGTATTTTGTAGTAGCAAGCTTACTATAAAATCTCACTTTCAAATCTCTCCATAAAAGTATAAGATCAAACCACCAAAAACTCACAAGAACCAAGACCATATGAAGGATAATTGTATGTTCATGTTTTGGTTCACCAAAATGTATGCAATAGAAAATAGAAGCACAAAATAAGAACTGAAAAACAACAAAGAATTTAAGTCATATTTCCAAATTCAACCATAATCCTCAAATTGAGCATAGTAAGTGATTTGCTCAAGACTTGAATAATGTAGGTGCTCAACTCTATAACATAACATTAATATTTTTTAATTATAAAATTGATAAATATTTTTCTTAAAATTATATGATTATAAGAGTAATGAGTGAAATGATGAATTTATAGACTTTTGGAAGATTAAACAGATGGTTTACATTTGATTGAAGATCAAGAGTTAACTTGAAGAGGTGGATTAGTTGACTCAAAAAATTTAGTAAATATTTCATTTGAACTCGTGAGGATAATAATGAATTTTATTAATTCATCAAATGGAAAAAGCAATGAGAAAGTTGTTAATTTGAAGAATGAGTTAACTTGTGAAGGAATAATATTTGAATTTATTAATTTATTAAAATGGATAATTAGCTTATATTAATTAAATAATAAATTTAATTATTTAGTTAAATAATTAATAATACATAATTATCTCATTTTAATATTATTTAATTAAATAATTAATAGTAGATAATGATAGTAAATGCTAATTAATGATTAATTAATGTGATAATAAGAGGAATTATTTTAGTGTTTACACTATGATCTTGTTGGGGGTAAAATAGAAGATATATATCAAACACCAAAGAATAAGAAGATATAGAGCATTATAGAACACTCAATTTTTTTACAAGAAAAAAAAATAATTGAGGATGAAAAAGAGATGGTTAGTTAGGACATCAATTCTTTAGATGATAAGGGATTAATCAACCAATATCCAAAATTTATGAGCTCGATTAAGGGGAGCAAAGAAGGAAGAAAATATGAAAAAGAATTATTGGCCAAAGAAGGGGAGGTTGAAGTTCAATAAAGATAAATATGATGTTGAGATCTAAGAAGGGAGTTCCCCTTCAGAAAGAGAAATGAATATTACCTCATAGAATGTTAGGGGTCTAAACACCTCTAACAAAAGATGCTTGGTTATGCATATAGACATTTCAAATTTTGATATATTCCTTTTACAAGAAATAAAATTTTACAAGAAAGAAGTTAAAATAATGGCTAATAAATTGAAAAAATAGAAAGGACACTTCGTTGAATCAATTGGTTCATTGAGAGATATGGCTACCATATGGAGACCATCAACAACTAATATGGAAGTTGTCGACCAATATCAACATTGGCAGGTAAGTAAAATTTAGTTTATTTACTTTCTTTCTTTTTTATTAATGTATATGGATCAATTGTATGTGTGCACAAAAGAAAAAAAAAATGGAAAAATATCATGTTCATTATTAAATCCATCCCACAAGAATTTGTGATAATTGGTGGAGAATTCAATGCTATATAAAATGATGAGGATAAAAGGGGAGTTCGAAAGAGAAATCAATCTCAACTAGACATCATTAAATTCATTGTTAGTGTAAATCTTCAAAACATAAAATCAAAGAATAGATTATTTGCCTAAAATAATAAAAGAATGGGGTTTAGAAATATTGTTGAAAGACTAGATAGAATTGTGTATAGGAGACTCATCCACACTCCATGTGTCATGAATATAGCATTCCCCCTATCATGGGATCTAATCATTATTCAATTCAACTCTTTTTAAAAGAATGACGAAAGCCAAAAAGATACCCATTCAAATTTGAAAACATGTGGGATGAGAGATCAATATTTTATCACATATATGAAAAAATAGTGGATAGAAGCACATTACGAAAAGGGATAAAAAATGTTCATATTATTCAAGAAATATGTGAAAGAACACCTAAAAATAAAAGACCACTTCAAGAAAATATTTGTAAAAAAAAGAAATATTGGAAGAAAATTTAAAAAATCTAGGTGAAAAGGTAATACAAATGGGATGAATTGGAAAAGTTATAAAAAAGAAAAACTTAATGGATCAATATTCAAAAATATGAACAAGGGAGGTTATTTTTTGGAGACACAAATTAAGGGAAGCATGGTTTAAAGATTGAGATAAAAATATTTTTAAAAATCACAATTCCAAAAAAAAATAGATAATGCAAGTAAAATCACAAGGATAAAATTAGAATTTGGTGATATAATTGAGGAAGGAAGAAGTTACTATATTTTGTTAAAAATATTAATAAGGAAGGGTCGGACTTGAAGCATTGTGGAAACATACCAAAATTGGTAAATTAAGATCAAAATCATTTACTAATGATGAAATAAAACAAGATGTCACACAGCTGAACTATTGGACCAAATGGCTTCCCAACATGTTTTTTCACAAATTTTAGAATATTATAGGAAAATACATCTAGTTACCAACAAAAAGAATCAACAAAGGAAGGAACCCTTTTGAAAAACAAGCAATACAATCATAACTCTTATCCCTGAAAATGGGGTAATACCTCACTTTCAAGATTTTCAGCCAATATGTCTATGCAACACAATATGCAAGATCACATCCAAAGATACAATAAACAAGTTGGACATTCTATTACCATAAACAAAAGTAGAAGAACAAAGTGGTATTATTTTTGGATGCTCCATATTGGATGTGATGATAATAGCTCAAGAAGTTTTACATTTAATAAATATTACCAGAAGAAGTATGATTCTCAATTTGAATATTAAAAAGCTTATGACAGAGTGGATGGAGATTCTTGCTAAAATTAATAAAGAATTTTGGTTTTTGCTAGCAATGGTTAGATGATATGTTTAGTCTTGTATCTAAACCAAGAAATTTAGTCTCAATCAATGGTAGCCTATAGGATTTCTTTGAAGCTTCAAGAGCCCTATGTCAAGAAGATCTAATATCTGTTAGGAATAAAGCGTTTTAAAACAAAAAGATAAAAAACGAAAAGAAAAGAAAAGAAAAAAGTGTCTCAATCTTGCATGGAAATAAAAATAAAGCAAGCCAAGAATAGAAGATTTTGTGATACGTGAAAAGTAGCTATTTTGAGAAGTATCTTTTATATGGAGATAGAGATAAGATTGTTGTGAGTTTTCATTAGATGTTTCTAAAAGAAATGCTTTATCTCTAGAAGGTTATCATATGCAATGTAATACTATATATTGGTACTTTGAGATAGTCATTTTTGAGAGAAAAAAGGTGAGAGTTAGTTTACAAGTTTGTTTGTTGCCAGAATGCTGCTAAAATTCCTCTAAATTGAGTTGAGGTGAAGACTCCTGTAAGAACTTGCATTGCAAGTGTGTTGTAATCTATTTCAAGATTTGATAATACATTGTGCAGGTTTTGGAGTGTAGGGTTTTTCTTCCGAAAGGTTTTCCCCACGTAAATCACTGAGTTATGATTTTATTGTTATTATGTTTATGGTATTATGTGTTTCTTGAAAACTCTATTTAATATTTTATTTAAAATTTGCATAACCCTCCTCTCAAGGTTAGCATAGGAAGCATTTTTGCACACCTTTTCTTCATTACAAGTTGTATCAGAGCCTGGCTAGTTTTGGTTTTATTTGTTGGGTACAAGGTTTTTTGAGCTAATCAAGTTTGAGTGGGAGCTTGTGCAAAGTATTTCATATTTTGTATTGCAGGATAATAGAGATGGGGAGCACATCTGGGAGGATTGAAGTAGAGAAATTTTCTAGCACGAATTTTGAGATGTGGAAGTTGAAGATGGAAGATCTGTTGATTGATCGGGATCTATGGGATGTAGTGGATGAAAATGTCTAGAGGCCTACAGATTCAGCTTTGGTTGCAAAATATGATGTAATGGATAGAAAAGCTAAAGGTCTCATTAGACTATGTCTTGCAAATTCAATCCTAATAAATGTCAACAAAGAACCCACTTCGAAGAATCATTGGAAGAATTTGGGTGAGATATACCAAGCCAAATCTCTAGTAAATAAGATTTTCTTGAGGAAGAAGTTGTATTCCTTGAGAATGGAAGAAAGTGGAAAAATTACTGAGCATTTGGAAACATTCAATATGCTAGTGACTCAGTTGACCTCAGTTGGGGTTAAGATGGATGAAGAAGAAAGATGCCAAACTTTGTTGTGTTTTCTACCAAACTCATGGGACAGCCTAGTCATGGCCATTGGGAGCACTTTTGTCATCTTGAAGATGGAAGACATTGTTGGTTCTCTACTCTCTGAAGAGATGAGAAGGAAGGTCTCTTTGAATGCCAAAGAGGCTTTGATTGTTTTAGTAAGACAAAAATAACGAGGCAAAGATGAGAAGCAGTGTGGCCGTTCCAAGTCCAAAAACAAGGGGAGATCAAAATCTCCTAGTAAGTCCAAGGCAATATGCTGGAACTGTGGCAAACCTGGACACTTCTGAAAGGACTGTAAAGAAGAGAAGAAAAAGAAGAAGAAGAAGCAAGATTCTAATTCTAAGTCTAAAAAGGAAGATGGAGATGCCTTTATTGCAGCCTTGGCCACTCATGCAGGTGATAATGTATGGTTGATAGACTCAGGTGCATCTTTCCACATGACTCCTAACAAAAACTGGTTTAAATAGTAAGTATGAAAACTATGATGGTGGTAAGGTGTATTTGGGTGATGATTCTTTCCTTGATATTGTTGGCCATGGTACTATTCATGTTAAATTTTTTGATGGTAGAGTTAGACGATTTGATGGTGTCTTGCATATCCCAGGACTAGCAAGAGATTTATTATTTCTTAGCAAGCTAATAGATGCGGGTGTGCATGTACAGTTTTCTGAAGCAGGTGTGAATGGTGAGAGATGCTATGGTGATAGCGAGAGGAAGTAGATTGGGTACATTGTACCAGCTCGATGCATGCATGGTTGAATGCAATAGCACTTCTGATAAGATTAAGCCAAAAACTACTTCGCTGAAAAAAGAGATGGTTTCCTCTTCTGTGAATGGTCGTGGCTTCTGGGTACCCAAGGGTGCTCTGTCTACCAAATCAAAGTTTCCTGCAGAGAAGACCATGTTATGGAACCAAAGGCTTGGCCACATTGGAGAGAAGGGTTTAAAAAGCCCTGAAAAACAAGAACCTCGTTGAGGGTTTCAATGATTGCAATCTAGAGTTTGATTTTTGTGAACATTGTATTTATGGAAAACAGAACCGCATTCAGTTTTACTCGTCATAAGTCATGTATCTTGGATTTGATTCATTATGATGTATTTGGTCATATTGATGTTTCTTCTATTGTTAAATCAATTTATTATGTTACTTTTATTGATATCATTTTAGTAGGAGAACATGGGTATATTTTTTAAAGAGTAAATTTGAAGTTTTCAGTCGTTTTAAGGAGTTCAAGGCTATGGTAGAAACTCATAATGGAAAGAAAAATAAATGTTTGAGGACTGATAATGGCGGTGAGTATTGTTCTGCAGACTTTGACAGATTCTATATAGATTGCGGGATTAAAAGACAAAAGACAACTTCGTATTCTCCGCAGCAGAATGGAGTTGTAGAAAGAATGAACAGAATGTTGATGGAGAAGGCTAGGAGCATGTTGAGTGGAGCTGGTCTAGAACAAAATTTTTGGGCTGAAGTTGTTGTCGCTACTTGTTATTTAATAAATAGATCTCCTACATCAGCGCTTGTTGATAAAATGCCAATGGAGGCGTGGTCAGGGAAAAATCCTTCACTTAGACATCTGAGAGTTGTTGGTTGTGAGGCATATGCACATGTGCCTAAGGAGAAGAGAACAAAGTTGGATTCTAAGGCTGTCAAATGTATTTTCAACGGCTACAGCTATGGTGTGAAAGGATACAAGCTTTGGGACCCTATTGCACAAAAGGTAATTTATTCCAGAAGTGTTATTTTTAGAGAGACTAAATCTTCTCTTGTTAATTTTTAGCCAGAACAACATAAAGAAATTGAACAAAAAAAATATGTGGTTCAAATTCCTTCTATGCCTGAGGAAGTTGAATCGATACCCCAAAATAGACAAGAAGTTGAGGAGAGCTCATCAAGCTCTGAATCTTCAGAAGAGGAGGAAGAAGTAGAAGAACCTCCACCTCAACTTGTTCGAAGGTCTACAAGGAAAAGGAAACCACCTCAAAGGTATGGTTATTCACCTAATGATTGGAAGTGTATATTTTCTTTGAGTACTAACATTGATGAATCAAGATATGTACAAGAGGCTTTGGGTATGAATGATGCAAAGTCCTGGAAAATAGCCATGGATGAAGAGATGGCAGCCCTTAAAAGGAATTATACATGGGACCTTGTACCATTTCCTAAAGGTTGGAAACCTGTTGGATGTAAATGGGTGTTTAAGAAAAAGATTGGTTTAGATGGAAATATTGAAAAGTATAAGGCATGGTTAGTTGCGAAGGGATACTCTTAGGTTGAGGGTATTGATTATGGTGAGATTTCTTCTCTTGTTGCTAAAATGACATCCATTTTGTTTTGATTATCTATTGCAGCGGCTTATCATCTAGAAGTGGAACAAATGGATGTGAAAATTGTGTTCCTTCATGGTGATTTGGAGGAAGAGATTTATATGACACGGCCAGAGCACTACATGGTAAAAGGTAAAAGCAAGTTGGTTTGTAAGTTAAAGAAATCTCTGTATGGCTTGAAACAAAGTCCTAGGATGTGGTACCAAAAGTTTGATACATATGTGTTGAGTTTGGGATTTGTGCGGTCTAAATCTGATCACTGTGTATATTTTAAATATGATAGTGATTATTTCCTAGTAATTGCTTTATATGTTGATGACATGTTGTTTGTTGGGAAAGGAAAAGGTTTGATAGTAGAATTGAAATCTCAACTCTCTGTGAAATTTGAAATGAAAGATCTTGGTGCAACAAAACACATACTTGGAATGGAGATCAGAAGAGATCATGAGAACAAAAAGCTATGGCTTAGCCAAAGTATGTTTGTTATGTTTTGCAAAGATTAAACATGTGGGATTGTAAACCACTTTTTGTTCCTGTTGCATTGGGAATGAAGCTCTCTATTTCACAATGTCCTACATCCCCATCGGAGATGGAAGACATGAGCAGAGTGCCTTACCAGAGTGCAGTTGGAAGCTTAATGTATTCTATGGTATGTATAAGACCAGACATTGCCCAAGCAGTGGGAGTTCTTTCTCATTTTATGTCTAATCCTGGAAAAGTGCATTGGGATGTAGTTAAGAGGGTCTTCAGATATTTGTGGGGTACCTCAGTGTACTCTATATGTTTTCATGGTACAGGAGATTAGCATTCCCTGAGTATTCATGTTTTTTTGGATTCATATTAGGTTGGTGATGTCGATAGTAGAGGGTCCACCAGTGCATATGTGTTTACTCTTAATGGTGGTGCAATCAGTTGGATGAGCAAGCGACAGGCTGTGGTCGCTTTGTCCACTACTAAGGTAGAGTACATGGCAGCTACTCATGCCTATAAAGAAGCCATTTGGCTGAAGCATTTGTGTTCAGATATTGGATTAAAACATAGAGCAATTACAGTCTATTGTGACAGTCAGAGTGCAATCTCCCTTGCAAAGAACCCGACCTTTCATGCCAGGACCAAACACATTGATGTTCAGTATCACTTGTTAGAGATATGGTCGAGGATGGCAAGGCGAAGCTGGAAAAGGTAGAGATTGTGGCAAATGTTGCAAATGCATTAACAAAGCCTATGAGCACAGAAAAGTTTAGATGGTGTTCCAAATTAATGGGCCTTTCGGCCCCCAGCAATTAACTACCTATTTTCTATTGGCTCATGCAAGGTGTTCGGCAAGTGGGAGAATGTTAGGAATAAAGCGTTTTAAAACAAAAAGATAAAAAACGAAAAAAAAAAGTGTCTCAACCTTGCATGGAAATAAAAATAAAGCAAGCCAAGAATAGAAGATTTTGTGATAGGTGAAAAGCAGCTATTTTGAGAAGTATCTTTTATATGGAGATAGAGATAAGATTGTTGTGAGTTTTTATTAGATGTTTCTAAAAGAAATGTTTTATCTCTATAAGGTTCTCATATGCAATGTAATACTATATATTGGTACTTTGAGATAGTCATTTTTGAGAGAAAAAAGGTGAGAGTTAGTTTGCAAGTTTGTATGTTGCCGGAATGCTGCTAAAATTCCTCTATTGAGTTGAGGTGAAGACTCTTGTAAGAACTTGCATTGCAAGTGTGTTGTAATCTGTTTCAAGATTTGATAATACATTGTGCAGGTTTTGGAGTGTGGGGTTTTTGTATAACCCTCCTCTCAAGGTTAGCGTAGGAAGTGTTTATGCACACCTTTGCTTCCTTACAATATCCCCCTTTTGTTTATATTAATGGTTGATGCTTTGGAAAGATCCATTAAAGAATTATTTTTTAAAGGACAATGGGAAGGGATCTCAGTAACCAAAGGTGTAAATCCTCTTTCCAAAAAATAATTTATAGATGATTTTTTGTTGTTTGGAGCAGCTAAAAAAGTGAGGCTAGAACCATAAGGAAAATCTTGAACAACTATACAAAAGCTTCTAAACATGCAATTGATACAATCATATCAACAAAAAATTCTTCCACATTGAACCGAATCTATAAAAGGAAATTATGAGTATTTTAGATTTCAAGATGGGAAAACTTCCAAGTAAATATGTTGGAATCCCATTATTTGAAGGGCATTGCTCAAACAAATTATGAGAATCATTATTAGAATCTTAAGAAAAATTATTGTATTAAAAGAATTCATATCAACTATCCCAATTTTCTTAATGTCCTACCTGAAAATTTTTATCAAAATATTGCAAAATAGTAAATCAAGAAATAAGAAAATTATTTTAGTAAGCTCCTTTAGAAGAAAATAAGATTTTGGTAATCGCATGGGATAGTATTTGCAAACCAAAAGCAACAACAAGGCTTTCAATCTAAGGAACACAATCACACAAAATAAGGCCTTGGGGACAAAACTAATTTGAAAAAAATCCAAACATAAAATGAATTAAAATTATATAAAATAAATATATGGTTTCACATAATCCAACCAAAACCTTAACTATAAAGAACCTCCTAATGGATCAAGCATTTGGAACATTTTTTTAATTTGCAAACCTATAATAACTAGGTGCCTCACTTGGGAATTAGAAATAGAAAAAGAGCCAACTTTTGGGAAGACTCGTGGAATGGCTTCCCAATTTTCAACACAAGTTATGATTTCAACAACATTAAACCAAATTTATGATAAATTTGGGGAAAGAAAGTAGTTGATTATATAATTATAGTGATTAGACAAGGATTAGAAGAGTGGGAATGAAAAATTTTGAGAGGCTTAGATCTATCAATTTTAAAAATTGTAGCTTTAATGGAGATGTTGGAAAAAATAAGGTAATGGCTATGAAATGAAGAAGATAATATTAGATGGAATTATTCAAAAAATAGGGATTATTCTACCAAGATAAGGTACTTGGTGGAAGAAACAAAAAAGAAAAAGAAAAAGAGAAGACTAAAATACCAATACACTTATGCTAGAACAAATTATGCCTTCCAAAAGCAACGATTTTTCCTGAGTGGCATTCTAGAAGAAAACTTTAATAGCGAATATATTTTACAAATTAGGATATAACAAATGTTGAAGATGTATATTATGCAAGCAAGAAGACAAAACAATAGAGCTACTTTTAAACTGTCAAATCTCACATAAATGTTGGCATTGGTTATGTGTTAGATTGGGAGGGGAAGTATCATTTCCAAAGACATAATAAATTTCCAATTCTTAAGAAATAATCAATCTTTCATAGTATATGGATCATTAGCCCATTAGTATTGATTTGGGAGATTTAGAAAGAAAGAAAGAATTAGAAGAATTTTTTAAGATAAAGATTTACATAAATCTACCATCTTTAATAAATTAGAAAAAAATATTGATTGAGGTAGTCAATAACAAAATGCTATAGAAATCTTTCTATAAATTAGGATAGTGAAATGACAAGAAACTGGCAAAGGATTGAAAGCTCCCTCCTTAATGAGAATGAATGAGTTAATTTTTTAGATTTCAAAAAAGAAGCTCAATGCAATGTTCTTTTGTCTGGATGGTTTGAAATGAACTTTGATGAAGCCTTAAAAGGTAATCCATGAGCATCAAGAGTGATTACATTATCAAACATAAACATGAAAAATTGATTGCTACAACTTCAAAGAAACTAAAAGATAAAACCAACAATAAAATTGAAATCTAAGCTCTCATCCTTAAGCTTCAAGTTTCTAATCTTTATGGATATAAGAAAATTAAGATTGAAGGAAACTTTTTGATAATCATCAATACAGAAAAATAAAAAAACTCTCAAAAATTAAAAATAAATAATACTCTTCAAGTATGACTTCTTAAAAAAAAATTAAAAAAAAAACTAAGAAAATTTCTCCACATACCATACCTATAAGGAGATCAATAAAGAAGAAAATACTCTTACAAACTAGACAATAGAAATGAAAAAAAAAAAAAATACACAATTGATTCGATGTTCGATGAATGGCCAAATGTTAATAAACAAAAGTTAAAGTTTGAAACAATGCACACATAAGCAAATTTAATCATTATAACCATAGGAATTTAAATGGGGGCGCTCTCATAAAGTGTTGAACTCCCACTCATGCTGAAAAATAAAATTGTCTCCCACATATTTGCTTCAGTTGAAATCATATAGAAGGATTATTAATGATGGTAAAATGGTTCTCCCATTGTTTTCTTAAATACTATGGATATGTATGTGTGTTTGATCATTGGCCAAAGGCGAATGGTTTTTATTGGGTGTTTCAAAAACAATTAAATTGTATGTTCAAAACAAGTAGTAGCCTTTTCCTTAATGGGTTTTTGGGGACGCTAAGCACAAGTTCAATATTGATATTTCATCTATGTTCTTAGCAAAATCCTATTTGACCTTGAGGAAGGTATAGACAATATCAAAAAATTGTGAAATCTCTAATTTGCAACAATTTTTAGGAGGTTTAGAAGACATTATTATTGATGAAGTTTATAGAGAAGTCTTGCCTTTGGATAAATACCATTTTTTTTTTTTATTGAAAAAAATTATATATTAATAGTAAAAAATAATGTACAAAAGGCGTTTTCAAGATAAGAATCATGAAAGGAGCCACAAAAGAATCAACATCAACGAAAATCAGCACTAAACAGCTACAAGATAAACAACATATGGATAAACAGCTGCAAGATGAGCAACATATGTTTAACATGGATAAACAACATTATTAAACAATGGTGTAGCATCTGTTTTGTGGAGGCCCTTCATAATTATAGGTTTTCAAAGAACAAGCTCAAGAGGAGAAAACAAGCACTGAGAGGTCTCGAAGCCATGGGAATGAAGGTGACAAAAGGTAATGCAGGGCTAAATTCCCTCTTTGAGGATAGTTCTAATAATGAATAAGAATCATAGATAGATATGTATGTGGAAAAACATAAATTATATAGGTATTATTAATAAGTTGGTTGGTAGTAGAAACAAGGTAAATTCAATTCAACTCATTCATATCTTTTAACTCAAAACTTGTGAATGAATGTATTTTTTTAGTTTACTATAATATAATATAAAAAGAATGGTTCTTAAAATGATAATTTATTTATAAAAAACTCTTAAATAAATAAAAATATTTTCAAAAAATATATAAATAAAACAAAATAAATAATAAATAATTTTGGAATAAAACAAAAGTAACATAGATGTATTTCTATTAAACTAAACTATTTACTTTACTTCAAAATTATTTTATTTTACTTTATCTTTGTGTGAATTTGTGTGAATAATTATTTTAATTTACTTGAAGAGTTATTTTATTTTATTTTGGAATTATTTAAGAATTATTTTATTTTATTGTATTCACTTACAATCATTTGAAATAAATAGAAACAAATCTTCAATAAATAATGTAAACAAAATAAAATCATGATTAGTAAAATAAAGCAATTGTTTAAGTAAATAAAAATTAAATAATTTTAAATAGTTTTAAATTAAATTAAAATATATCTATTTTTAATAAATATATAATATAAAAATATATTTAAATACAATGTTACATGAAGTTTGGTAGAATTTTAGGTAGTTTTTTGCATTTATAATAACAAATAATCAATCTACAAAGATGCTTTATTGATGATCATAATGAAAAGATGAAAATAAAATAATTGTTAAATAGATTTAAAGTATAATAAAATAATCCTTAAGTGAATAAATTAAAAATTAATATTGTTCTCTCTATGTTTTTAAGATGTATTTAACATATTTATATTTGCTTATCATCTAAAGTAGTGTTGATTTGATTTTGTTGGTTTATTGATTCTCAACATTATATTTTTATTATATTATAATCGACATAATTCATTGTATCAATAAAAAGTTGAAATTATCCAAATTCTCATGTTAGCACACTCAACTTCATCTACATTTTTAGGGACCTAGCAATCAAACTTAAAATCAACTCATCAATCAAATAGTTGAAATTGTTACAATTCTAATTTTGACAAACTCAACTTCAACTATGTTAATTACATTTGTGTCCATACAGATCAAACTTGAGTTTAAGGTCAACCCTAACAACTATATCTTCACAAACTCATTCACAATGGCATACATTCAACTTGAAAGAGTATATTGATCTCAAATAGTTATCCCTTGACCTTTGAATCACCATGTCATGTCAACTCATCTATTGACTAGACAACAAATATTTTGATTTCATCTCCATCTCTATATCATGATTTATCTATCAAGTAAACAAATATTTTTGTTGTAATACTAAAAAAATACTCACCACTACATTACACTTTTTAAAAAATCAAGTCTTTTTTTATAGAGATGTGAATATATCATTCAACACTACTAAATTTTTAACACAAGTATCAATAAAAACAAATGAATTTTTAAAATAAACAGAGATCTAATCGAAGAAAAAAAAATTGTCCTCAGTTGGAGTGGCCTAATTCAAGACATTAAAAAATTTAAAAGATATTTGTCATTGACTTTCAATTATTGTCCCAATACCAAATACCAAATTTTTTAGAAGTAAATAAAAGGAAAGGAATAACCTACACAAAAATGTGACCAAATGGCCTAGTTCAATGCATTAAAAAAAAATTAGATGTTTGTCACTAACTTTTAAGTACTGTCTCAATATCAAATACCAAATTTTACTAGTGAATAGGAGCAAAGGAATAATCTACAACAATATCAAATTCTAATTTTCTCTCACATCTCAATCAAAGAGGTCAAAATCAGCATTACACTGTCAACCAGATAAACTCTACTGCTTTCTTAGTAGAGTTCCCTCTAGCTCAATCACTCGAATCTCTATGTTAAATGTTTTGTTGTAGGGTGCCATTACACTTAAACTCTCACCGCTTTTTCACTTCGTTCCCTTCATCTCAGGTGTGATTATTTCCTACAAATAATATTAAACTTTCTTGGATTTTGTTATGTAGTGTTTTGCATGTACATATACATGATGTAGACATTTAGGATATGATCGCAATGTTAAAGAATTCATTTTAAAATTTTAAAATGGTCTAACGATTTTTTTAACAGTACTTATTAAAATTTTATAAAATTGCAGATGTAGCAAAATGCTTCCAAATTGACAAGTGATCTATATTATATTGATGAAGTTGAATGATTCACAAAGAATCCAAGGATCAATTCTTGTTGAGTGAAAGAACTGTAATGTTTTTAAGGGACGAGGCAAAAATCATGCCCTAGGTGACTTTGGTGGAATCAATACTCCTCGGTCTTTCACTCTTAGCCAAAAAAGGTTGATGGTTCATGCAACTTTGATTTGTGCACCCAAAACCAATAAGTTGCAAAAATAATAAAAGATGATTATAAAAATTAAAACTTCCAACCCCGCCCCAAAGAAAATCCAGACCAACCACGAAAGATATCAACCCCACCTCCCCAAAAAACCGAAACCAACCACGAAAGATACCAGTCCTGTCCCAAAAAAAAATCCAAACTAGCCACAATATTTTCCAACCCCACCCCAAAAAAAAAATCCAAACTAGCCACAAAAATCTCCAACCCCACCCCAAAAAATCCAAACTAGCCAAAAATTTTCAACCCCACCCCAAAAAATCCAAATTAGCTATAAAAATTTTCAACCCTGCCCCCAAAATATCCAAACTAGCCACGAAAATTTCAAACCCTGCCCCAAAAAATTCAAACTAGCCACCAAAAAAATCCAAACTGACCATGAAAATTTCAAACCCCACCCCAAAAAATCCAAACTAGCCACCAAAATTTCCAACCCCACACCAGAAGCCATCACTAGAAATATGAAAAATAAAAAAATAAGAATTTTTTCAGGATAAGAATCAATTTATCTTGTAACTCTTTTTTTAATTTCATAGACTTCCCACACCATAAAATAAAATAAATCCTAATGTCCCTCGCATGAAACTGCTGAAAACTATCAACGGGAACACTGCCTTAAAACACATAACAGAATACGTCAATTAAAAGCACAATTCATAATACAATACATCCAGATAATATATTTTTGGCAAAACACTTGCTTTGTTTCTTTGAAAAAAGACTAACCCTGCTTTCCACAGAGTCTGGTTTTAAATATGATATGAATAGTCCAAAATTTATACCAGTCTCGTATGCACTACACTTAAAAAGGTGCGCCAACATAATTTATATACAACCAAGAAAATTAGGTACTATACAGTTGCATTCTGAAGGGTCTGCTAACATATTCTATATAGAACACATAAATTAGCAGCTGCCAGCGATAGCTGCTATAATAAAAATCAATTTGTTTGTAGTAGCAGGCGGTTTTCATTGGCTACTGCGCAATTGCAGCTGGGGCGTTTGTTCGCCCATCCCACACCACACTCGTAGCAAAATTCATAACCGCACCTGCACATCCCATTCCAAACTTTACTAATTTAGACAAACAAATAGACAAATAAATAAACGATAAATCTACATAAATATTTTATTTAGCTTGCACGACTGGGAGAGACAGAGCTAACCAGAATTCAAACCACATTTAAACCACATAACAGGTAAAGAGTGACTTTGAGGTTAACAAAATCCAAAATTTATCATACAAAATGAAGCTAACAAGAAGCCAGGAGAGAGGCTTGTTAACCTGCACGTCATGTGATTGCAGCCATATACTAATTCAATTATTCCTTTGCATTGTCCACAGCGTTTCCATTTGTGGTCTTCAGCAAGCTTAAAGAGCTGCAAATCTGCTTCTGTTCGTTCACCTGGTGGCAGAGTCTGGAATTCTGAGCAGTCAAGATCAGCATGCCAGGGCACCATGCACTTCAGGCAAAACATTCTGTTACAGAAAGGGCACTCCGCATTGAGCAAATCCTCATTGTCCTCCTTCACCAGGAGAGCCGAGCAATCAGAAAAGGGACAATAGACCTTCTCAGACTCACTAATTTGGGCCTCCAGCTCAAGGGCCGACCATGCATCAAATATCTCAGCCGGAAGGAAATAAGCACATTCTCGTGGTGTTAGGGCCTCCCCACAAGAATCATGGGGGCAGTATATTTGGTACCTCTTTTGTGCCACCCTTGAATGCACGTACCGTGTCATACAGGAATGGCAATAGCGATGCAAACAATGCAAGCCCTCGTGCATCTCTGTTTCTGAATCATCAAAACAGATCCCACACAATTCCACCTGCAATGACTTCGAGACTTTGTAGGAGCATTCCCGGGATTGCAAGTCAGAATCCACCTGCTTTCCCTTCGAAATCCTCCTGCTTGAATAAACCTGATTATGGAAAACCTCGCAGCATTAAAGACTCAGAACTGAAACAGAGTTTACTTTAAAGATTGAAAATGGCACATTTTTGCAACTAACTTAAAAAGTTCAAATAACACACAACAACAATTGCCCATTACATGCTCGCCTACAAGTTGCTACACTGCAGTAGTATGTTGACTACTAAAAGCAATTTAAAGACTAATTAAAAGTGTATTGCGTAGTCTAGCAAGGTAGTTAGGCCTTATTAAAGGATACTATATAGTGGAATGAATGCCCTTTACTTAAATAAGACTATATAAGTTCCCATGTTTCCCTTGAACTAATTCACCCTGCTTTCCCTTCAAATTCCTTCCGCTTGAATAAACTTGATTATGGAAAACCTAGCAGCATTAATGGCTTGGAATTGAAAGAGTGTTTATTTTAAAGATTGAAAATAGCACATTTTTGCAACTAACTTTAAAGTTTGCAAGACACACACAACAATTTCCCTGTATATACTCTCCCACAAGTTGCTACACTGCAAAAGTATGATGTTCAGTTAAAGAAATCGAAAGATGCTAATTGTAATATATTGCGCACAGGGTAGCAAGGTATGTAAGCTTGATTAAGGGACACTATACAATGGAACGAATGCCCTTTCCTACAAATAGTCTAGAAGTTTCTATGTTTCACTTGTACTAACTTATCCTTCTTTCCCTTCAAATTCCTTCTGCTTGAACAAACCTGACAATGGAAAACCTAGCAGCATTAATAGCTCAGAATTGAAACAGATTTTTACTTTCAAGATGAAAATAGCATATTTTTGCAATTAACATTAAAGTTTGTTCTCTTACAAGTTGCTCCACTTCAGAAGTCTGTTGACCACTCAAAGCAATCAAAAGACGCTAATTAATATATATTGTGCAGAGTAGCAAGGTAGGTAGGCTTGATTAAAGGATACTATTGTTGAATATATAGAGTACCTCGCATAGTCTTCTTCAGTAATAACCTAAGTTGCTGGTTCGGGTACGGATTCAGATACAGGTACAGGTACAGATAGAGCGGTGCAGCAATTTTTTTCCCTTGGGTACGGGTACGGGAATATATATATATATATGTGTGTGTGTTCAAAATAATAAATTTATAAGAATAGTGATGCTCTTAATTGCCAATAAATAGAATACAACATAATTTTGACATAGCAACTTATAACAGTTCAATTAATGATCACTTCACCAGTACAGTAATTGATTCTCCTTAAAAAATATAGTGGACAAAATAAAAACTCAAAGAAGTCTGCATACCTTACTAGTTTCTTGGTCAATATGATCATGACTCAGTGAAAAGTAGAATATTGCATTCAATGCAACATGATCATCAAACAAAATAGTCAATGTAAGTGGTACAGAGGTTAATGTTGTCTATGTAGCAGAGATCTTTGGTCAACATAAATAGTATAGCAGAGCTCTTTGGTCAACATTGTCAGATAACCACATTTAAGAAGAGTCAATCAAACAAGGGTCAATGGAGGTGTAGAGGGTCAATGTTGAAAATCTGGTGTGTTGATTCACAAATGATGTCAAATTTATAGTCTGGCCCAAACATTGTCTTTTTCCCCCTCCTACAATAGTGCTGGTCAAATGAGAGAGTAAATGATGGAATGATGCATTCATGAGGATCAATTAATGCTATCTACACATGTTCAATTGGAAACAATAGCCCCAAATTTTTTTTAACAACGGTTATAAGTTCTTGGTCTGCCAAGACAATATCAAATTTGTACTGCCTGGGTTCTTTGTGGGTCCTTCACAGAAGAACCCACAGAGAACCCAAGTGCCCAAGCCACACCCAAAGCCATACCCGAACTGTACCCACACGGGTTCTTGGGTCAAATATGAAGAACCCGATAACTTAGGTAATAACAGATCTAGTTAGCAAGCAGTCTCAGTTAACAACGACTGAGTAACAGTTCCAGTTAGCATGCACTATCAATAAACGACGACTGAGTAACAGTTCCAGTTAGCATGCAGCATCAGTTAACAAAGACTGAGTTTAAGTTCCAGTTAGGATGCAGCTTTATATAGCTATTAATAAGAGTTAATCCATGCACCAGTTTTAGATACCCATTAAATTAAGACTGGAGTTCAAGTCCTGAGTATAAACAACGGTTATAAGTTCTTGGTCTGCCAAGACAATATCAAATTTGTACTGCCTGGGTGCCTGGGTTCTTTGTGGGTCCTTCACAGAAGAACCCACAGAGAACCCAGGCGCTTGGGTTCTTTGTGGGTCCTTCACAGAAGAACCCACAAAGAACCCAAGTGCCCAAGCCACACCCAAAGCCATACCTGAACTGTACCCACACGGGTTCTTCGGTCAAATATGAAGATCCTGATAACTTAGGTAATAACAGATCTAGTTAGCATGCAGTCTCAGTTAACAACGACTGAGTAACAGTTCCAGTTAGCATGCACTATCAATAAACGACGACTGAGTAACAGTTCCAGTTATCATGCAGCATCAGTTAACAAAGACTGAGTTTAAGTTCCAGTTAGGATGCAGCTTTATATAGCTATTAATAAGAGTTAATCCATGCACCAGTTTTAGATACCCATTAAATTAAGACTGGAGTTCAAGTCCTGAGTATGCCAAGTTAAGGTAAGATTATCTATTGTTTAGTTTGTTGGGCCTTCTCAACAGACACTTGAGCGAAAGGTAACCTGTAATATACCTGACACGAAAAGCTTGTCTTCTACAGTCTAAAGACTGATCTGAAAATGTATCATGTAAAGAAATACAGAAAATTGTGATAGAAATGCAGAAGATCAATTATGATAGCAAGAACAGAAATAACGAATTCTGTCTATAGATTAATGTTTCTGACAAATTCCAATCATTCAGCAATGAGTACAACTTATATAAATCTAATACATCTGCGTACGCCAGTGCCTGGTGTTGACGGCTTGAGTGGGCGATGTTAGAGCTCTGCCCTAATAATGGCGTCGCTCATAGCAGCGATTCAATTCCTCCAATCTCTTAGTTCGCACTCCTGATGTGGGACCCTCTGATGTGTATCCGATAAGGATGATGCTATTCTTTCAATTCCATCTTGCTGGAGCTGCAGCTCCTGTGATGCCTCCTCCAATTGCCAACTAGGAGAATTGAGATGATGGATCTAATGAAGACTCCACATGAGCGGCCAGAGCCGCTAGGCTCGGCCCGAGCGCTCGATCGCTCTCTCCTCACCTTGCGTCCTGGTTGTTGAAATCGGGGCTGAGTCTAAATGACACCGACCTCATATAATTCGCTGCTCTGTGCTCCCGATGACCTGCAATGGTATCGAACCTGAGTGAGGAATAACTTCTGTAGATGAATGCTAGACACAAAATCTCCAGGTCGACACTACGTGCGTACCTGGTTGCCTCGCATGAGCAGCTACGCTCTCACCAGTAGTAGGCAAGGATTCAAATCCAAATTCCGTGATGTCCAGAACCAACAAATGCTTGCCCTTAAATACTACTCAAGACGCCTTCTCAAATTGAGTCGGCCAGACGAAATATTTAAATTTAAATGTTATTTTATCAATAATTTAAATTTATTATTTATTACTTATTTATTATATTATTATTTAATATTATTTTTAGATATAATTATTATTTATTTATTTTAAATATTATTATTATTTTAATATTATTTTCAAATTAGCATTTAAAAATGCTCTTTTTCCCTCCAATTGAAGAGAGGTCCCAAATCGGGGACATGACATAACCACTTATACCCACATCTGTGTCGAAATTATCCTTTGCCTGATTCATTGGAAGTTAGATTGAGAAATATGAATTGGATCCAACAGGTGGATATGAAGCTCTTCCTTTCGCTGTCTTCTCTGTCATGATTATGAGCATCTTCAGAGGAACTGTCCAAAACGGGTTTCTGATGCTTTTTCTTCTCAGCAAATTGTGTCTAAGGTGCAAGCAACTGCAAATGAGAAAGGGAAAGCCCCAGTTATTTCTGAGAAGCCTGACCCCGATGGTTTTATTCCTATGCGATCTCGTAATAAAGGAAGGACCACTTTGCATCAAAAGAAGGATTCTTCTAAAGGAAAGTCAAGTGATAGATTTGATATCTAGAAAGTTTCGAAGTTCCTGATTCTTTGGGTGAAAAAACTTTATCTACCTAGGACATGGTTCTTCCTGATATATCCCAGCCCCCACCACCAGAGGTCCAAATTCCATCTGTTGTGCATGTGTTACTTCAAGAAGCACCTGGTGGTAATCATTTGACTACTTTAGTTGGTCTTGATTTGAATGCAACAGTTCCTATTCAGAATGTTACTGAGGTTGATGACTCTATTAATTGTCTTTTGCTTGATGCTACGCATGATATTGGGGTCACAGATGGGGGTATTTGTAAAAAGAAAACTCCTACCCCATTGGGTTTACATTGTACAACAAAAGAATATTAAAAAGAAGAAAAATGTACAAGAAAAAGGCAAGTTGTCAAAAGAATCTTTAATTGAATCTGGAGATCTTCATACTTTAGATTCAAACTTTCCTCTCCTTCAAAAATGATTGTTTTTTATTGGAATGTTAAGGGTTTGGGCAGCTCCCCTCATCAAAAGGTTGCTCGAGATCTCATCCATCTTCATAAACCTGATATTATTTTCCTTCAAGAAACCAAACTTTTTGTGAAGGAAATGATGGGTTTGCCTATATTAGTTTGGAAAAGTAGCCAATGCCAATGTATAGGTGCACAAAGTTCTGTAGGAGGTTTAGCTTGTTTGTGGGACCCTTATCGAATTACACCTTCCTATTGGATATCTTGTATGAATTCTTTATCTCTGGTTCGTACTTGTTTTGAATCTGCTAATCAGATTTTATTATCCAATATTTATGGTCCAAAAAACCTTGCCTACCAATTCCATGCTATTGATAGATCCATAGCAGCAAAAATCTTTTGGGTTAAAAATCAGCAAACTAAGAAGTACAAGATTTTTTGAAAAAATTGGGATTTAAATGGAAAAAACCCAGATTTGAAAAAAAAAAAAACACTAAAAGAACAAGATTTTTTGAAAAAATCAGGATTTAAAGGGAAAAAAACCAGATTTGAAAAAAAAATGAAGAGACAAAAACTACTTGTTTTTTAAATTTAAAGATATTTCCATAGCATAGAGATATAGAGAGCAAATAAAATAGAGAGTTTAGCCCATGAATTGTCTAAGTGAAAATTTCTCTAAAATAGCAAAATGCAGTGTAGCATGTAAGCTTTGCTAGCAAATGATTCTTTGATAAGTTTTGTATGAAGTTGATAAAATTCTTGCTAAGTTAACAATAAAAGGTTTCACTGAATGATATGTGAGTAAACCTCTAGTCTTGTTGTATGATTTGAGTGGATGGTAAAATGCTACTAACACTGTATTCCAAATTATTATTAATATCAAAAGGATGTTTAATCATAGAGATTGCATTGTCATAACTCATAACAAACTCTAAAACCTTCCAAAACTTAGTAAGACTTCAAAACAATGACAATAAACATGTTTGCATCTCAGAAAGATAAAAGAAAAAAACATTTTATCACTGAGAAACTTTCAAGTAGGAAACTTCAAAGAATATATCATCCAAATAAAAATCTAATCAATAGATTAAAAAAAAACATTTCTCATAACAAGTAGAGTCAAATGCGCATGAGTTATGCATTTTGAAAGATTCAAGATACAAAACCAAGTCACATTCAAAAGATTTGCTATTAAACCAAACTTTCAAATTTAGTCAAAGTATTGACTCATATAAAGTAGAAGTAGAAGATAGACACGAAACATGTTTTAGGATAGATATATCATATGCATAATATCAAAATAAGCATACAAAATCACAATGACCAAGATTTTGATGTCACAAAGATTGGACATCTTGGTGCAATACTGGGTTACATATAAACATCAGTCTAACGTTTTTTATGCAGCCAAGGGAATTTGTACTACAACTTGAGCTAAGGATAAATATTATGAAGACAAAGATGACCTTCACTTAACACTACCTCTTCGCTTCTAGTAATGAGACTACGTAAAAAATGAAACTATAGCATCATCATATTCATCAAGTAAAGCAATGATATGACAAAGGGCCTAAATTAGCATTAAATTCAAGCCATTTAGCCAAGAAAACTGATTATTTCTTTCCAACGAACTGATTTACAAGGCTGCCACTGTAGATTAAGATAGGCCATCAAATGTTGTTTGGACCAAATAACCAACCAATCTTCACAACAACAATTTAGCTGTACAGAAAATCAAGAATGATGAGCACATTCAATCTAGATAAGAGGTAGACACAAAATTAAACCATGTGTGAGAGAGTATTGACAATATTGACAGAAATCCTAGCATCTGAATATAGATAAAATTAAACCAAAATTAAGAGGTAGACACAAAATTAAACCATGTGTGATAGGGTATTGACAGTATTGACAGAAACCCTAGCATCTGAATATAGATAAAATTAAACCATGATAAAGTAGACACAAAATATGAAGTATGAACATCGAGCTAAAATATAAACTCAGAATATAGACCATTCACCTGTCATAACAGTAAAATACTATCTCTCTGGATGGAAGCCCCACCAAAATAAAATAGACCTAA
>VDFB02386614.1:0-89731 GCA_007258455.2 Sequoia sempervirens | reverse complement strand
CTCAATCTCTTCTTAGCCTCCACACCCAACCAAAGAAACATCCTCTGAATACATTCAATTTTCTCCCAAAACTTATGAGGAATTTGAAAGAGGCTAAGAGCGTAAACAGGGATATTCTGAAGAGTAGATTTGATAAGCACCAACTTACTAGCCTGGCTAAGCAACGCTCCTTTCCAACCTGCCAAATTTGCATTAAACTTGTCAATCAAACCATTCCAGAAGGAATCATGAGAATAATTAGCTCCAAGCAAAAAACCAAGGTAGGGAGAAGGAAGAGAGCCCACCGAACATTGAAGAATACCAACAATTCTTTGTGCTCTTCTATCAAGGGTGTTAAGGGAAAAAATATTACTTTTAGGAAGGATCACCAATCGCCCCAAATCCGCCTCATAATTTAGAAGGGTTGCCTTGATAGCTTTGGCTTCCTCTATAGAAGCCTCACCCAAAATCAGGGTATCATCACAAATTGTTGGTGCCCACAAGGGGGAGATGAAGAGGAAGGTCTCAAACCTTTCAAGGCACCCTCATTAAGCTTACACTACAATGATCTTTCCAATGTCTCAACAATAATAATAAAGAGGAAGGGAGAAATAGGGTCCCCCTGCCTGACCCCCTGGAGCTTCTAAAAAAATCAGACGGAGAGCCATTCACCAGCATAGAGAAAGAAACCATTGACACAAGGCTCCTAACCAGCTGAACAAAGGTCTCCAAGAAACCAAAAACAAGGAGAACTTTAAACAGGAAGGCCCAATTAACTTTTTCATAAGCTTTCACCAAATCCAATTTAAGCAAAAAGCCTGGCTTTTTATTCACCATCAGAGAATTAATGCTCTCATGGACAGTAATGATGGGGTCAAGGATTTTTCTTCCCACAACAAAGCCACTCTGATTGGGAGAGATAATCCGAAGAAGAATCCTCTACAACCTCATAGCAAGCACCTTAGAGAAAATCTTGTAAACTAAATTACATAAACTGATAGGCCTGAATTCATTGAAAGTTGAAGCTCCAAGGATCTTCAAAATCAACACCAGAAAGGTAGTGTTTAATTCTTTCAGCAGATTTTGACAACCAAAAAATTATTTCGTCACATCCACCACATCCTTAGAGATAATCGACCAAAACTCTTGAAAGAAGAACATGGGAAATCTGTCAACACCAGGAGCCTTATTACCAACAAAGGAGAAGACTGTGCTTCTAAATTCCTCTGCCAATGGGATATAACAAAGCATACGATTAAGATCCTTAGTCACCAGGCTAGGAATAACCTCCACTAATTGATCCTGATCAGCTATAGCGGGAACAAAATCATCAAATAGGATATTAGAAAAGAAAGAGATAGCCTCCTGCCTAACAACCTCCTCATTATCGATCACCCTACCATCTAGATAGATACACTTAATATGATTGGAGGCCCTATTCTTGAGAGTAGTAAGGTGAAAGGACTTGGTATTCCGATCACCACTATTCAACTACACCACCTGAGATCTTTGTTTCTAGAATTCTTCTTCCCTTGAAACAGTATTATGAAGAGGGGCCAACAACACACTTTTCTCATTATCCAAGGCAACATCATACCCCCTTGCTTGGATACACTGCTGCACCCGATCAAGATCCCCCTTGATGTGAGCCTTGTCTTGGAAGATATGACCAAAGGAAGATTTGTTCCAAAATTTCACATTAGATTTAATAGCTGCTAGCTTCTTAGCCACTCTATACATGGCTAATCCATCCACTCTAATATCCCACCACTCAAAAATCTTAGATTTAAAATCTCGATGAGAAGTCCACATTTTTTCAAAACAAAATGGGAAAGCACACTTTCGGCTCGCCACATCCGCCGACAAGGAGATAGGAAAATGGTTTGATCCCAGTCTAGTCAAAGCCGAAAAGCAGAAAGAAAAAAAGCCAACCACTCATGAGAAATAAGGGCTCTATCCAATTTAACTTGTATTAAAGCATCACCCAACTGACGATTCAACCAAGTAAAAGAAGCGCCCTGCAAATCCACATCCAATAGGGCATTTTCATTAACAAAAATCATTAAATCAAAGCGGCTTTCATCATCAATCTAGGAGCCTCCCATTTTATCTTCAGAACTCAAAGGAGTGTTGAAGTCTCCCATAAACAACCAATTCTTTGAAGGATACAAAGCCCTAAAGGAATAAAGATTCCCCTAGAACATCTTACAAGCTCTTCTAACATTGGGTGCATAAATAATAGAAGCAATCCAAGAAAAAACACTGTAAGAATGATGAAAGGAAGTAGCCATGTGATTAGGAATGCCATAAACAACCTTACTAACCACAACTTTCATATTCTAGAAAATGGCCACACCCCCAGAGGCCCCAACCGCATCAAAGCTGTGAAGACCACATTCCTTAAAAAATCTCTTCTTAAGTCCTTCCAGCCTATCCACAGAAATTTTCATTTCTTGAATCAAAATCACATTAGGTTTAAGATCCCTCACTAAATTCACAAGGAGATCTTTTTTATGAAGGTGATTTAACCCTCGAATGTTCCAAGAGAGGATCTTCATTGAGGAGTCTGAGATGCCCCCTTAGGACACATCTCAAACAGGGTTTTCTGGGAGCCATTTGCAATGTCCGCTTTTCTTTCTTTCTCCCTGCTCTACATTGAAGTGGGTCTTCCTCTTCCCCGAGGTTCAGATCCATAGTCAGCCTTAGAATGATTCATGGTCACCATCCCTTGAGGGGATACATTCTTCTTCCTATTTCTAGTTTTAACCAAAGAAAAAGGAGTATCTTTCATATGTTGTGGGCAGATATACCCAGATTCATTAACAGAAGAGGTGAGCACCAAATTTGAAAGAGCCCCCAAGGGGTCCTACAGACTCATATCCAGACCACCCTTCTCCCCCTTACTAGGGGACAAAGCCAAAATATATTTTTCTTTAACCTTCACTTCGACCTCCTCAGAATGAAGGCCCACCACCTCATTCACCATAGCAACACCATTTGATCCCAACATAGGAGCCTCATCACCAATTGCCACTTCCCCTTCGTCAACATCCTGAATGACCCTTTTAGGACTCCTAATCTCATTAGGGTCTGTTGTCCCTCCATCAGCGGCATTCAAAACACCCTCCTCCCTACCTGGAGTCAAATCCTTCAGTCCAACAATGGCATTCAAAACACCCTCCTCCTTACCTGGAGCCAAATCCTTTGGTGATTCATGGGGCTTAGAAAACTCATCCCCAGCCTCAACATCATTTTTTTCTCTCCATTCCATATGCTATTGGGGAGGGACCGGCTTAACCTTGGCAAGGCACTTCTTGGCCCAGTGACCAACCTTCTTACAATGGAAATAAGCAAAGGGAACATATTCATATTCAATCAGTTGGAGCCAACCGCCCAACTTTGAGTTAATAGTCACCCTTTCAGGAAAATATGCAAATTGATCAACAACAACGCAAAACCTGGCATAAACTAACCTCTTCCTTGAAGTCATCATTTGATCGATACATAGGAGCTTACCAAACATGTTAGCAATACCAACAAACACTTGCTCATCCCAAAAATCTAGAGGTAAAGCAGGTAATCTCACCCAGACAGGGGCCGATGTAAAAGAACAAGAGTTGGGGTTGAAACCAAACTCCCACTTTTTTAGAACCAAGGATGACTTGTTAATTAACCACAAACCACTAGTGAGAACCATGACCAAATCTTCATTACAGGTAAAAGTGAGAGAAAAAACCCTTCGCCATGGCCACAAATTCCACCTAACCTTTTGTTGACCACCTCTTAGAGGCGAGGTTACGCACCAGCTCCACATTAGGTCAAGGCCCCATAAATTTCCCAACCAAGGTGAGGTCCATGGACCCCAACCTATTATCAATAATATAATCAGGAACTGACACTGTGTATTCTCCAGTAACCAGGTTCACCTGAAAGCTAACCAGAACTGACTAGCTCTTTCCTTTAGGCTTAGCACCCAAAAGGCTAGACCAAGAAGGACCATTTGAAAATACCTCTGCATGCTTATGACCATCAGCATCAACACCTTTTCTAGGAATCTTCGGACAGGGGGAAGAGGACGGGCTCACATTATGAGGAAGGGCCCCCCACCAAGAATAAGAAGTCCCCCGGCCACACCAAAGGAATCTAGAACAAAGATTGAAAAGAGGACCCACCATCAAAGCCCACAGCACCACTGCAGGTTGACAAATCCTTGCCAGCACCGAAAGCAACCCCCGACCTACTGCCATTACCACCAGCAAGTGAACCAGATTTTCCCACCCTTCCAGAATTTTGAACGCACCCCCCTCCACCAGAAGAGTCTCCCATTGCATTTCCTCTTATTAATTATTCTTTGTATAGTAAAATTTACTATGATTGTAAGTGTATGTTAATGTTAGAAATAACAATAATTTTAAATTATTGTATGTATTATTATGTTGAGAATGGAAACAATTTATCTAAAAAACAATTATCCTACATGAGAATAGAGTTATTCCATCTCATATATGTTAAGCCATTGAAAGAGTAATAGAAAATTTAATTAACCCTCGTAAAACATCTATGCCATGAATAAAGTAGTGTCAAAATTCCAATTAGGAGAAACTGTTGATGCCAAAAATTAGCAAGGTAATAGCCTTTATGGGAAACTCAGTTAATGGGGGGACCAATTGCGCTAAACTAAGGACCTCCGAATTTTTAAAGAAGCCAGCTTCTTCTATACTTAAGGTTTTGGAATGGGAAAAGGAAGGAGATATAAAAATAAAGATCTAACTAAGGCGATGTGCCAAGATTTAGATGTAAGGCACGATAAATCTATCTTTTGGATGCGATTTAAGGGTCCGTTCAACAATCTGCTATGTCCTAGAATAATAGAAATCAAAGATGAAAACCTGAATAATTTATCTAATGACATAAAATAATTCCCGTATACATTTACTGAAAAGAAGAGTCAAAAGACACGGGCTAAATCATAAAGATTATATTGAAATCATAGAAGCTCTACAAATAAAAAATTCAGGACAATAATGGCATAGTCTGAGGGTCTTATACAGTAATCTAAAAGTAATACAAAAGGCCTGGTGTCTTTCCCCTAATTTTTTTGTATCTTCCAAACTCATTTTCGGAAGGAAGAAGCAGTATATATAGATAAAAATCCCACCCCCTGGCGAGCCAATAACAGAAAAGATTCCTTCATCATGAACAATGATGCCCAGAGCAATGATTTCCCTCGGCCGTTGCAACAAAAAATATTTGAGCCATGAATGTGGTCACCCCTAAGCCAAATGCATCCCCTGCGAATGGTGGTAGTGGTCCCAGAAAAACCTTGTCCAAACATGTGTCATTCACCCACGAAGGAAGTTAGAACACATGGCAATCTAGCGGGGCTCGTTGCTCACTCTCTCCTTCCCTTCGATGAAGTCCCTACAAAAGAGACACATGGTAACAGGTTGGGGCCCGTTCGTTGATTCCTCCTCCATGTGATGAAAACTTGGGTGGTGAAGACATGTGGAGGCATCCTCCACTACCGGTGTTGGCTATGGGGTCTGCCAAAAGTGTACATGGATGTATGCTATGTGGCAGCGGTCAGGGCCCGATTGAAAAGCAAAGGGGAAGCAGCCTTGAAGTGCCCGCGGTGTTGACACATGGAAGCATGGCAGGAGCCGTTAGAAGAGTGAAGGAAGGATTCCCTGCAGAGAACGCCCAGTGGACACATGGCGGTAGCGGATGAAGTTCTTAAAAAGGGGCCAGGAATATATGTAGTGTGGGCTGAACTTAGCAGAATAATCAACCTGAAGGGAGCTAGAGGAAATATATATCCACAACTTTTGGCAACTATCAGGGGTGTTTCTCCTACGGAACGAGGAACCCAAAAAAATTTGGTTCGCAAACCATAGCCCTATCCATTGGGTGATGCAATTAGAGCTTGGAGAGAGTGGTCTGCAAAGGTAGTCAGTCGGCCTTGGATGGCGTCGATATGTCATGCAGATTCTCTTGCACTCTATGCAGATCAATCACTTCTTTGTATGGCAGCGTCTTGGATATATCATCCTAAGACTCAAGTTGGAAGAGCAACCATTCTATTTGATGATTGACACCCTCGATATCCTCTACAGTAGGGGGTTGACTGAAGCTCTAAAAAGTGGATGTGTCCTACTGTTTCTCTTTGATCTTCACCGCAATCTGCTCCACTATGGCCACTGATTCATCTGGAAGAAACATGGAGAGTAAGCCCATATGAGTTAGCTAGGAGAACCTAGCCCACATTCTATTCATTGTTCGGTCTAGTGTGGCAGTGCACTCGCTAGCATGGAGAATAGTTGTGTGGTAGTGGATGAACTTTTTCACTATTTTGGCAATGGATTTTCAGTCCCCGATCCCTATGTTTGCTAATTCCTCATCCAGAACCATGTATAGATTATCCAACAATTTTTTCACCTCAAGAACCTTTTTTGCGATGGATTGCGGGAACTGCTCAATCACTCCATGAAATTATGTGGCTAAATTGGTTGCCTCAGCCATGAATTGCAATTTCGGTTGAAGAGTCAAGCAAAAGGCCTTAACCTTTTCCCACTATGAGATGTATAATTGTTGAGCCACCAGAAGAAGATCTAACTAGGCAGCGAGGGGTTGGGGAAGAATTTTCAAAAATCTAATCTCTGCATCCCTTGAACTAACATCTTGTGTAAGCTCTGCAATCCTTTTGTTTGTGACCGAAAGTTGTCCCTGCAGTGTTCTTAATTCTGCGGACCAATTTTCTTTGACCCATTTTTTGTTTGTTGATTTCATTTCAAGGGAAGACTTCATCTCCTAGACTTCATTCTCCAACTGAGCCTTTTGGTCCTCATAGTTTGTGTCCTTCTGCTACATTTTTTTCTTTAATTGAGTGCGTTGATGGTCAAACTCCTCATTTTTTCATTGCATCTCTTGCTCCACCTGAGCCAACTGGTCCTACAATTCTTTATTTTTCTGCCGCAACTCAGCAACCAGGTTGGAATCATCGGATTGGAACTTTGCAAGCTCCTCCTAGATCTTAGCCTAATTTTTCTATGCTTTCTCTGATAAGCACACAAATTTTGCATCCCTCACCTTGTACTTTGCCAACAGGACCTCGACTCTCTCCTTGACAATTTTCAGCTCTTCTTCCCTTTTCTTCAGTTGGCAACCAAACTTGAGGAAATCGGTAGTCACTCATCTAAGCCTCAAAATTGATCATAGCTTCCTCACCACATATTCTCAATGCAAAGCTTTGGACACTATTTTCATTTTAGCTCCATGCTTGGTCCTGAGGATCAAGTGTGACCAGTCCAAAGAAAGATATTTGCCTATCTTTGAAGTTAATTCTTAGGATAGGCAAAGGCTGAACATAGGGGGAACGTTTATGATCACAGTATCTTGCAGAATTATGATGCTAGGGCAGGAGAACAGAGTCAAGGGGAGGTCTTTGATGACACCTACGGTTTCTACTTTTTTCCCATCAAGCTGCATAACTCCCCTTTTTAAAGGCTCATAGCTAAGTTCTAAGACTTCAACTATCTGTTTGGGCATGACTGTAGTGCTAGCGCCAGATTCAATCATGGCGTTATGCAATAACTTCTTTCCCACAATAAGAGTTAGGAAGAATGGTTTCGGTTTTGACTTATCTCTAACCTCAGTAGAAACTTCCCCTATACTATTTGTGAGAACTTTGGTAGGGGGTGATGGATCAATAGCCTTTCCCTTGAGTGATTTCTTTGTTGGCTCAATGATTGGATCCTCTCAGAGAGCCTTTTGTAGCAATGTCTTCTACTCCAGAATAGCTAAGATATCCCAAAGGCACACATTAGCGGATGATTTTTTCAATTGTTCCACCACATTGAATGGTGGTGGATTTGAAGGCTTCTACTCCTTAGCCCTAGTTATAACAATTTCCCTTCATGGAAAACATTGTTGTGCTATTGCAGAGGTACTTTGTGTCTAGTTGGAAGCACTTTTGGGCTGCAGACTGATTGGTTGCGGGCTGACTGGTTCACCCACGAACCTCCTCTTTGAGTGAGTGTTGTAATTAGACTACACTTACGGGGTTTTTTGATGTGGAGGCATCATTTGCAAACATCGCCTCTTCTTCTTCCATCCATGAGAAGAGCATGTGATCGAGAGCAATATATGTTAATGCTCCAGGGACATCCCTTCCATTTGCATAGTGAGTACCATGTTTTCCATTTGCGGAGAGGCATATAGATAACCTCCATGGTTGGACATCTCACCTTGGTTGCATTGTTTAGCCACCTTTTGTTGTAGATTGTTGCATAGGAAATTCCAAGGCATATGTGCATCACCGTAGGGGAAGCACCAAGGGTTGATGTCATCAACTAAATTGTTTTTCCCCGCCATCAATTCTCTGCTCGAGCTTGGGTTAGCACTCTGCAACGGAGAAGGCACTGGTACTATTTGATTAGTTGTTTGAGCCTACGGATTTGTGCGTGAGCCTCCTTAGAACTGGTTTTTTTGGTAAGAAGGTCTTCTTCCTTGATAATTTTGGTAGGTTGGCTTCAGAGGCGTAGACTGGTTTTGCTTAATGATAGTTATTTCATTGGCGATGGTCCACAACATCTCTTTAACGTCGTTCATCTCGTCCTTTCAAGAGCCAAATGTAGAAGCAACGTTCTGAGGTGTGCCTAAATATGTGAACATAGACTGGGGAGGATTAGGCACACTGGTAGATGGAATATCCTAGGCAAGAACAAATATTTCAGGAAATATAGGCATAATGGGCCAAGGCGGAAACTTCCCAACATCTATTAGATTGTTCTCTGCCTTGACTGCAACATTGTATGCATCCAGTAGAGTGGTTTTTCCAAGTGACTGGATCATCATCGAGATGTCATCATTGATGGATTTGAAGTACAACATGAATTCCAACTCAACTGGTGGACATATAGCAGCCTAAAGTCTCTGCCAAGTTATATGGAACCGGGGGTTGAAATTAGTCATGGCTTCATATGGAGCCCACTTTATGATCGATAGTTGATGATATTGTGAAGACCTGTCTCCATCATTCAACAATCTTTCATAGAAAGGGTCTCTGACTTCATCCCAGGTATCGATAGTGTTAGCTTGCAGAGTGTGGTACCAATCCAGCACTTTTCCCCTAAAAGAGGTTGTGAGCGACCTTAGCACTATATTTTGGTCTATAACTCTATGCACTAAAAACACGTATGCCACATCTTGCAAATGTTCAGATGGTGTTCTTGAGCCATCTTCGATAAATTTAGGTATAGCTTTTAAAGTGGAGACTAGGATAGGGGCCCAAACGGCGGGTTCTACTGGTGCTACAAGAGGACTTCCGACATCCCAAGCCACATAATTTTGTTAGCGATGGGAAACATGGCTAGCGGAGGGGGCAGAACATTCACTATATGGGTTTTGGCTTGTACTGTTCCTAGTGACGGCACTAACAAACTAGGGTTATTCACTATTTGGGATCTAGTAACAAGTTGATGGCTCATACACCCTCTTTAGATTTAGGTACATTTAAGCAGTCCTACTAGGCGTGCCAGAAAAAAGAAACTGTTGATGCCAAAAATTGGCAAGGTAACAGCCTTTATGGGAAACTCAGTTAATGGGGGGACCAATTGTGCTAAACTGAGTGACCTCTGGATTTTTAAAGAAGTCAGCTTCTTCTGTACTTGGGGTTTTGGAATGGGAAAATGAAGGAGATATAAAAAATAAAGATTTAACTAAGGTGATGCACCAAGATTTAGATGTAAGGCACAATAAATCTATCTTTTGGATACGATTTAAGGGCCCATTCAGCAATCTAATATGTCTGAGAATAACAAAAATCAAAGATGAAAACCTAAATAATTTATCTAATGACATAAAATAATTTCTATATACATTTACTGAAAATAAGAGTCAAAAGACATGGTCTAAATCAACAAGATTATATTGAAATCATAGAAGTTCTGCAAATAAACAATTTAGGACAATAATGGCATAGTATAATGTTTTATCAAATAGCTTAAGAAAACAAAAAGGTCGAACAATGGAATAGTCTGAGAGTCTTATACAATAATCTAAAAGAAATACAAAATGCCTGGTGTCTTTCCCCTAATTATTTTGTATCTTCCAAACTCATTTTCGGAAGGAAGAAGCAGCATATATAGATAAAAATCCCATCACCTGGTGGGCTAGTAACAAAAAAGATTCCTTCATCATGAACAATGATTCCCATGGCAATAATTTCCCTTGGCCATTGCAACAAAAAATATTTGAGCCATGAACATGGTCACCCCTAGGCGAGATGTATCCCCTGCAAATGATGGTAGTGGTCCCAAAAAAAACCTGTGCAGACATGTGTCATTCACCCACGAAGGCAGTTAGAACATGTGGCAATATGGCAAGGCTCGTTGCTCGCTCTCTCCTTCCCTTCGATGAAGTCCCCACAAAAGAGACACGTGGCAATAGGTTAGGGCCCATTTGTTGATTCCTCCTTGCGATGAAAACCCACGTGGTGAAGACACATGGAGGCATCCTCCACTACTGACGCTGACTGTGGGGTCCACCAAAAGTGTACACAGATGGATGCTACGTGGCATGCGGTCAGGACCTAATTGAAAAGCGAAGGGAAGTAGCCTTGAATTTTTTGCAGTGTTGACATGTGGAATCATGGCGGGAGCCATTAGAAGAGTGAAGAAAGGATTCCTTGCAGAGAGCACCTAGCAGACACGTGGCGGCAGTGGATGAAGTTCTTAAAAAGGGGTCAGGAATACATGTAGTGTGGGCCAAACTTAGCAGAATAATCCACCCAAAGGGAGATAGAGGAAATATATATCTACAAATACCTAACAATGTATCCCTAGGAACTCTACATTCAAAACATAGGCTCAAGATAATAGCAAAATAAAATATTTTATTAATTTTAGCATATGATTATAGGTTTCTAGTGAACTCAACCTTTAAATCTACAATAGAGCTCTTAGCTCTTAGATTTAGTTTAGTCTATGGATCTAGAACTATCTCACACTTTATCTTATGGAAAACATATTAAAAAATTCTCATTGCTACAATATATATTATTTTCTTGGGAATTCAAAATTCCCACTCATGACCATTTTCCAATTAAACCATTATGTTGCCTATATTAAAATTCACCTAACCCATTGACTACATTAACTCTCCCTATAGATTTGTGTCTATTCAAATACCTATCTAAGCCTCCATATGGATGAGAACTCATTTTTTACTACACTATGTGAGGGAACAATTACTATCACCATATGTTTAAATGTGTTGTTGTACATTTCATCCAAAGTTTTGTCACTTGTGATCTCCAACTCCTTATCACTTGTTCCTTTGTGTGTCCCCTCACAAGTAATCTTGTTCTACACATCTACATGACCTTCTATCTTTGGCTTCTTTTCCACTCCATAGAACCCTACTTGACCATGTTTCATCTTTTCTCTTGCACATCCTCCTTTTGTGCAAGGATTGCACATTCATGTGCTTCCCATTCACATCTCTTATCACTTCTTCCTACTTCTTTATATACCTTACCTCTACATAAATTGTGCAAGTTTCTTCATGTGCATTCCTTCGCACCTTATTTTCTCACATTCATGCCCCTTGTCCATTCTAGGTACACACAATCTCTAAATTCCACAACAAAAACTACATTTAGGTTCATGCATGCACTTATGCAGTTTTGCACAAGATTTGTTATTTGTGCCACTTTAGAGACAAGTTGCATAAGAATCCAAAATTCATGACCCCAAATGAAATCACCTACAAGCTTATAAACTAAATTTGGATTCCCCTACATCATATTCCCTTTGTAGAAAAGAAATGATCTCTTACTCATGATTTGGGAATTAGTAGTAAAACAACCCTTTCAATCATGAGCCATAATGGTGATGGATTCTTCCTTAGCCAAATGTATTACCCCTATCTTCCATTCAACTCCTACTAGGTTGTAAACCATCCTCTTTAGCCTATTCTTTATTCCTTCACCTTTTTCCTCACCTAAACATTGGTAGTCCATAACTCACCCATCTTAGTCCAAGTCATTTCTTCTCATTTTTCCATTTCCCCTTGTGAGGATCTTCCTGCCATGTCCCATCCATCTCCATGAAAATTTTCTCACCCTTGTCTATTATGATACTCATTGGCACAAAAATGTGCTTCCCACTATCCATTTATCCTCTACTTTGTCTCTCATGAGAGTCCTTCCTACAATTATACTATGATCACTCCTTATCCTTTTACCTTTTGTGAGACATCTATGTACAATATTTTTCCTTCTTTATTTTTTGCATCACCACAATTGATATATTTTGTGTCATCCTCAACACCTTAGGTACCTTGATACCATTCTATCCATGTCCATCTTTCTTCTACAACTATGCATCATACTTTACCTCCCTCTTCCACATTTCTACTAGTGTTCCTTTTATTGACACCTTATTTCTTTTGCCTCTCCCCTCCCATGAAATAGTATTTTTTTTAATCTTTGAACTCCCAACTCTTTCCTCCTCTTTATCTAGTTCAAGTGACAATTACCATTTTTTCTTCTTGATGACTTTCATGGCATGTAAGACTCCATGGGATGTCATGAGTCCCATATTCTTGGTCTCTTCTTATATAGCATATCTTTTATGCATGTTTTTCTTTAAGGCTTGTTTGAGTATCATCCTCCAAACCTATGTAGGATTCTCCTACACATACACAACCCTATCCTTCCTCTACAACCTATTATGGATTAGCGTCCACATTCACATCCATATAGTGATCCTCTTTGGATTTTATCATAATGTCATATCCTTAGTTGTTTCAACTGCTAGCTCTTCCTTCCCTTCCTAAGGTAATTCATCCTTCTCCATGCTTGTTGCACCTTTAACTTGTGTAGGTGTGTGTGACACCTTTTTTTCTCCTTTACTTGCTAAGATGGTCATCCATGACCATCTCTTTGTCACATATAGTAACTCCTAGATACTCCATCTTAGGAATATTTGATTCTTCATTTTATACCTCCTCCTCAAGTGCAGTTCCTAAAGGATAGAATTCCTCTAAATCCTCTCCCTCTTTGAGATCATGTATTTCCACTTTGTCATCATCCTCTATGAGGATATCCTCTTCATCTAAGAAGCATATACAATTTTTCCTTGGTGCATTATTTCTCCTCATAGCCTCCAACCTATGTAACCATCATAATTGCTCTCTTAGGTGCACCATCTCATCCATAACTCTGAGACCATTTAGTTCCACTCCTACCCTTGTGCATTTCCTTTGTGTTGTCTCCACCTTTAGAGCTCCTTTTAGCTTATTTTCACACCTTCACACAAATTTCTCTCAATGAACTCTATCTACATAGGGTCATTGAGTCCTCTCCATGGATACTCATGCTCCATCACCAACATTCATTTTGCTAAAAAAATTAGTTCCTCCTCACTTGAGAGTATTGGTGCCCCTATGCCATCTTCTTGAAACATTGTTGTTTCCCCCTCACATTGATCCCCAATAAAATGTAACCATTTTGGCCTTCAAATTTATGATCTTGTTTAGTAACTATAGTTCTTAATCATCCTCTTTTTCCATGGATTATTTTTAGCAATATTCCTTTTATTTCATCCTCTACCCATATCTTCATAATGGAGAACATGGTAATTTTTGTGTACTTTCCACCCAATGTATCCTTCATTAGAAGTTACACCTTATGTTACCATGCACTCAACTAAATTAATTTGATGAATTCATCTAAATGCCCTAAACCAATGATTTTGTTTGAATACTTGCAATTCATTGATCTATCCATGCCCTTTCTAAAACCTTTCACCCACACACTCGACTACCTCTGATTAGTGATTTTGTCAATTTCCTCTCAAAAAATTCTTTCTATTTTGACAACTAGCTCTAATTTATGGTTTTATTGAAAATTTTACTTTACTTCACCTCACCTTGACTTCTTTTAGATCTTGATCCAATCTAAACCATGATTTTCTTTGGTACTCTTTTTGTTTCTGTTGGACCACTACTTTTCTTGTCTTCCTTAGGGTTTCTTCCTCAACAAATCCTCTACAAATAAACCATTTCCTATAAAGTCCTAGTTACACATTGTTGACTTCCCTTCTACAATCTTATGCAGGTTTCATCCTCGATTTTCCTTCCTACAACATGTTACCTTCTATAACCCTATTTTTCCTCTATGTGCTTCTATTGTATCTTTGTTTCTCTTTCTCACCTATAAACCTTTTTCCCAACAACCCTATTGTTGGAAGATGCCTATGAGTGATCCCTCAATAGTGTGTCCCACTTTTTAGCTTAAATGAGACACTCAAAACTAACATTTTTAAATATGTGTTAATTATAGAGAACAACAAGAAAGAACTTGATAATGATGTAAAATAATAAGTTGTGGCATTTTTTATATAGATTCAAGTTGTAATTTTTTTAATTTTTAAGGAATTATTTCTATCATTTTTATTTTTATTGAGTGACATTATTCCATATTGCATAAATTTCACTACAAATAAAGACTTTCCATTACTTTTCAAAATTTTAATCATTAACTCTAATATCTAGTGCATTTTTTTTTTTGGTAAATTTTTATGAATATATTATTTAATATTATTTTTTTAATTAGTATTAACAAAAAAATTATTTTGTTGGAAGGAATAGTCTAATGGTTTCTTTGGAAGATCTTTCTTCTTGGGAGAAATGAAACTTAATCAATATTTATGCCTCCAATTCGAGCAGGGACAAAGTGTAGCTTTGGGATTCTTTGGATGATGTTATTAAAAGTAAACATGATGAATATTGGTTGTTGGGAGGTGACTTCAACTTCCCCCTTCTACCCTCTGAAAATTTAGGGGGGTTGGATGACTATACTGATAGTATGATGGAGTTGGCTGGATTCTTCAATTTTGATGGGCTTTTTGATATTCCTCTATAGGGCTCCAAATTTATATGGTCTAATAGAAGGCTTGGTAACCGATTGATTCAAGTTAAGTTGGATAGGTTTCTCATCTTGTCTAATTGGAACATATCCCAATATCTCTCTCTTTCAGCTCTCCCAAGATATGGATCTGACCATAATGCTATTGTGCTTAAAAGAAATGTTGATCACAATAAAGGTCCTTTTTCTTTTAGATTTGAAATAATGCGGAGCCTTCATCCTATTTTCGCTACCTTAATAAAAAAATTGGTGGGTTGAACCCATGGGAGGTACCCCATGTTCTGCCTGGTGGAGAAGCTCAGAAGAATCAAGTAGAGAGTGAAAGGATGGAATAAAGTTACCTTTGGTAATATTTTTGAAATTAAAAAATCCCTAGGAAATAACTTAGAGGAAGTATAGGAAAAAATGGAAGTCAGCCTTGTGGATGATGAGATTTGCATTAAACAGTGTGATCTTAGATCTGAATGGTTTAAGGTCAACAAAAAGGAGGAGATTTTCTAGAAACAAAAGTCATGGGTTCAATGGCTTACTAAAGGAGACCACAACACTAAATTCTTTCACCAACCTACCATGAAACACAGAAGCAGGAATATGATTAAATTGCTCAAGAAAGAAGATGGGTCCATGGTTACTACTAAAAAATAAATTGTTGAGGAAGCTATTAACTTCTTATCCCCCTTCTAGAATTCCCAAGGTGACACTAATCAGGTAAATGATGATTTTGTTTAAGTGATTCCTAAAGTAATATCTAAAAAATACTTAAAGAAAATGTCTAATGTTTTTTCTATGGAGGAAGTTAAACAAGATATTTTCTCTTATAGGGATTACAAAGCTGTGGGACTTGATGGGTTCCATCCTGCCTTTTCTTAGACGTACTAGGATATTGTTAAAATTGACTTTTCAATGCTGCTAGAGATTTCTTTAGATGGAGAAGGCTCCTAAACCAATTGAATTCCACCTTTATTTCCCTTATTCCCAAGAATGAAAAAGCCTCTTTTTTCAAGGATTTTAGACCCATTATCCTCTGCAATACTATCTATAAAATTTTCTCAAAGCTCCTTGTGTACAGACTTAAAATTGTTTTATGCAAAATGATAGCCCCAAACTAGAAAGGTTTTGTCCAAGGAAGAAACATTTTAGATGTTGTTATTACTACCCATGAAATCCTCCACTCTATGGATCTCAGTAAAAACCATAGGATGGCCTTGAAAATTGACATCTCTAAGGCTTATGATAGGGTTTCTTTTCCATTTCTCTTTGTTGTTCTTAAAAAATTTGGGTTTGAGGAAAGATTCCTTAAGATGCTCACGTTTGTGTTACCTCCCCTATGTGGTTGGTTCTTGTTAATGGTGTCCCCCAAGGTTTCTTCTCATGTGGTTGTGGCCTTAGACAAGGAGACCCTCTCTCCTCCTATCTTTTCATAATAATTGTTGAGGTCCTTGGAAGGAATATCCAAAAGTTAGTTGACTCTAAGGTCCTTAAAGGATTCAAAGCTGCTTCGTCACTCCTACCTGACTCTAACCAACAATTTGTTCATGATACCATCTTGTTTGTTGAAGCCTCATTTAGGGAAGCTAGCCTATGGAAAGAAATTTTAAATGACTATGCTTTTGTCTTTGGTCAGCATATTAACTATGATAAAAGAAATATACACTTCTTCAATGTTGAACAAGTTGTGAAGGAAAGAGTGGTGAGAATCTTGGGCTGTCGGGAAGTTGTTTTACCTGCATCCTACCTTGGGCTACCTATGATATCAAGAAAGTTGGAAAAAAATTATTGGAATCATCTGATTGAGAGAGTTCAAAAGAAGGTGGTAGGTTGGAAATGTAAACTTCTAAGTTTAGCTGGGAAGATACAACTACTAAAAACCTCTTTGCAAAATATCTTGGTCTATTATTTGTCCCTCCTTAAAATTTTGGCCTTCATTGGGGAAAAATAGGAAACAGATTCAGAGAAGATTCATGTGGTTTGGAACTAAAGAGAAAAATAGACTAGCGTTGGTTAGCTAGGAGAAAGTGTGTACTCCTAAAAATGTTGGAGGTCTGGGGATAAGGAGAATTAAATTGCTTAACAAAGCCCTCACTGCCAAGTTAGGATGGAATCTTAGAAGGGTCTAAGGATTGGGTGAATATTTTCCAAGCTAAATATATGAAGAACATAGATCCTAGCTACTTCCTCTCTACTACTAATTTTCCTAATGGGTCTATTCTCTGGAACCATCTTATCAAATTAAAAAATGTGTTGAAATTGGGGGTGGGAAAGAGGATTGGGAACAAAAAAAATGTTGATTTATAGAAAGACCCTTGGATTAGGGATTCTCCTCTCTCTTCCTTAGAAGGATTCAACCCCCTTAAACAAATCTTGACAAGATTATGTGGTAAAAAGTTGGCGGACTATATCAATTGGGAGTTCAAAGAACCTAAATGGAAGGAATTTAATAGGCTGCTAAGGAGTGCTAACTTGAGAGGTCAGAGACATATTAACTAGGAGCCACTTTTGCAAAGGTTACACAGTCTCATAGGGGAGGCAAATTGGTTCTCCAATGAAAGGAAAGATGAATGGTTATGGAAGGGTAACTCTTTAGGCTGCTTCTCAGTTAAAAATGCTTATAATGAACTAGTGAAACCCCTAATTGAATGTAGAGACCCTCACTAGGACAAAGCATGGATTAGAAACCTTACTCTAAAAGTTAACAATTTTTGGTGGCTTGCTTCACATGGCAGAATTCTAACAATTGATAATCTGGAAAGGAGAGGATTTCAGCTTGTCAATAGATGCAATTCTCTCCAAGCAGGATGAAGAGTCAGTAATGCACCTTTTCTTCCATTTTAAATTCTCTAGAGAAGTGTTTTCATTCTTCCTTCCTTTATAGTTTACTAACTGGGTGTTTCCCCCAACTATGAAAACATTTGTTGAAAGCTGGTCCAATTGTCCTTTCTCCCATAAGATCATAGTGGATCTATAGAATCAAATTCCCCCTTTCCTGACCTAGGGAATTTGGAAGGAAAGGAATAATATGATTTTTAGGGAGGCAGAGAGAATCAGTTATGAGGTTTGTATGATCATAAAAGCCCAGATACAAGAAAACTTGAAAGTGGGAGGATACAACTTCTCAAAAGTTTGGCCGACCTATAAAGAATTGAGAATTAAGTAGGTCTGGGGTCTAAAAGGACCTTACTAATCTAAATTGGGCCACATGATTTGGCTAGAAAGGCTACTATTTGGGTCCCTCCTGAAAGAGAATGGATTAAATGCAATTTTAATGGGTGCTCAAAAGGTAATTCAGGCATGGAAGGGGTGGGAGGACTGTTGAGAAACCATCTAGGATACTGTATCGTGAGCTATGGTATAAACCTGGGCGTTTGCACTAACAATAAAGCCAACGCTATGGTTGTTTGGGGAGGTTTAAAGACACTAAGAGAATATGGTTTAGGAAGGTTATTGTGGAAGGTGACTCAAAATTAATTGTGGACATTTTGAATGGAGGTGTTGCGACCCATGGGAATTAAAAGACATCATTGACAAATGCAAGTCTCTACTTCTTTACTCATTTTCATGTGCAACATGTGTTTAGAGAAGGAAATATCTCAACTAATTGCAGCCAACAAAGTGCTTGGCGCAAATGTGGACCCGCCGACAACAATCATTTTTTCATTGAAGGAAAAAGTGCTAAAAGAAAAGTATGAGTATGTGTACAACTTGCAAAGTTGAGAAAATGGATCGACATAGGAGGTTTATGCGATCTTGTGTAATAAAGGGCTCTCAGAATAATGATGAAAAAAGTGGTATGAAATTGAGTATGAAGATCTCCTCAGAAAGTGGCAATTATTATTTCATTCTCAGATTTTAATGGATCACATGCCTTTTATCAAAGCTAAGGATAGTGTCAAATCCAAGTGTTGTGATGCGCCTTATGTCAAATCTATCTGCCATTGTGAAGATCAGCTTGCTATGAATAATCAAGAGTCATTAATTATTTTTAATAATAATTATGAAGTCTTAGCCCAAGGAAATTGTTGGTATATGGAACCTAATAAGACTTGAAGGTTAAATTTACCCACTTTTATCGGCGCAGTTTCCCCCCAAAACTTTTAATGGGGGTTTGGGGGCAACGCCCCCAAGATGGGGTCAAGGGGCAACACCCCTTGCGAGGTCTAGGGGCAACGCCCTTGGCACACTCCCTATTGCAATAAAGGGTAAGGTTGAGGGGCAGTGCCCCCGAAACCTCTCACATTTTTTATTATTTTATAAAGGCGTCGGGTGTTATTTTTTCTATTGGCCAACATAAAAAACCCTATTTTGTACCGACATAAGTCTTGATAAAAGGCTAAGGATTAGGGTTTTCTGTTGACATTGTATTGTAACATTTGCAGCGGTATTGAGTTGCAAGGATTATTGGTTGTAATCAGTTCAATTTACTATATAATAATATTTGACTCTCTGTTGGTGGACGTAGCCCAAGTTTGAGTGAACCACGTTAAATATTATCTCTTGCTATTATTATTTTTGTGTTTTTCATTCCTCTATTTAATCTTTATTTGCATATAATTGATATTTTCTACATGCAATTCCTAACAGAAATGTGATATTGGCCACCTCCTTAATAAAGTTCTTGAACTTTATTTAAGAAAGTGATTATTTCCAAAATGAAATCAGTAGTGTGTTCTACAAGTTTGGAAGGTTGCCAAGGTGGAGTGGGGTTATGAGGAAAACCTCATAAAATCCTAAAAGCTTATAGTGCTAAAAAATGGGTGGGCCTCGAAAGCAAAGTGGGTTCCTTTTTTTGAATCCATGAAATGTCACAGTGAAAGCCTAACGGAAAAATTCACCAACTCATAGAGAAAGGGGAATGTGGTTATTAGAGTGGTTAGATTTGAGGTGACAGCTCAATTCATAGTGGAGGCTACTGGTCTACAAAACAAGGGAATTAAGGTGGTGAAGAAAAGTGGAGTTGATTACCAATCCTTTGTTGACAAGTTCCTCCATGATGGAAAAAATATTACTAGGTTTCAAAATGGGTACTCATGACTAAAACTCTTGTCTCCCTATGCTCTGGTCAGTATGTTTGTGATGCGATATTTTACCCTTGAAGGTACATATATGACTATTCATGCATATCACTTTCCTCTATGAATCATATATGTCACAATAAGCGTATTAATTTTCCATTTTATCTACTCTCCTCTTTGCAACTTAACATAGAAAAGGGTGTGAATCCTCCCCTACATCAAGGTTTAATTCTTTCTCTTTATAAGCATGCCTTAGCTTTGAACCCGCATGGTAATCCATTGGCTACTAGATAGGAAAATGAGAACCAAAATGCTAGGGAAAATGTTGAACCTTTAGCGGAGGCTAACCCCATTCAGGAGCCTAACCCTAGACCCCCTCCCATTACTGTTGAAAGAAATGTGAATTCCCCTACTAAAACCTCTTCCTCCACTACTAAAAGCTCCACCCCTTCTACCCATGTGGGTAAGAATATTCCTGCTAAAATCTCCATCAAGCTTGAGTTGGTTAAAGCTACCCCTGAGAAACACAAACATTCTCCACTTCTTCTTGAACCGCTGAAGTCAAAGAAACTAAAAAAAGAGTTGAAAATCTAGAATGAGCTCATCACTATAAGTGAAGAAAAAGAGGGTATTCAAATTGAAGATTTGGAGGAAGGGAAGTTGAATCTAGGAAATGGAGGTCGTAGATCAGCTTGCTTTGCAAAGGCTGCTTCCTAGGATAAGAAGGGGAAATAGAAAGTCATTTCTTAAGAGGAAGAAGATTTGGAGGTGGAAGAGTTTGAGGCTCAGGTTGATGAAGAAAGTGATGGAGACTTTGAAGAGATAGCCTATGATATGGGGGAGGAGGAAACAAAGGAGGAAGAGGTTGAAATTGAAGAAGAGCCAAGAAATGAAACTCTGCAAGCTCTTGAAACTAAAAAGATTGCTAATGATACTAATATTGTTGATGATTCTAGTATTGACTATTTGAAAATTAGGTTGACTTGCATGCAAGTCCAAATGGATGACATGGAAAAATCCATTATTACTCTAATAAAGGTGATGAATGGCCTCATGCACAGGGCAATGGTTGGTGCAGTCTTGGGCCAATCCAAGATTACCAAAAAGTTGAAGAAGATAGGAAAGACTGATGATATGAAGCACCAAGATGAGGATGAGGGACTTGATTGGAGAGAGTATGTCTCTTAGATAGGATAATACTAGGACCTGATTGCTAAAGACAAATCATGGCTTTTTATCTTTCTTCTGGTTATGGTTTCCTTGCTTTTTTGGGTGTTCTTTTTAAACATTCTGAACTGCCATTTTATTATAGCTCTAATATGGTTGAGAACCTGTTGGACTCTTGTGGACCTTCTTAATGGTCTTCGTGATATTAACTGCTTTAGTAGTAGTATTCTATTTTTGATTAATTATTGTGGTTCTATGGTTACTTTTTTAGTTATTGGTCTGTGTGCCACCTTGGACTTGCTATTTCTTGATGTTGGTTAGTGTTGTTCCCCCCAGCTTGTTTCATTTTTTTTTAATTTTGGCATTGTAACCATGGGATCAGGGCCCTTCCCCTGCTTAACTAATCAAAAATTAAAAAAATATACATATATTACTTTGCAACACATTTCTCTTAACATATATATTTAGATTATTATTTTTCATTAAAACAAGAACATCTATGTGGAGTGTAATGCAATTTTTGAGATTCTTTTAACAATGTTTATAATTTTTCTTGGTATCTTAAATAAAGGTCATTGTTTTTTTCATAATGAACCTACATTCATTATCAAAATATTAGAAAATATGATACATAATATAATTTTTGAAAAGCTAATAGTAAGAGATAAATACTTACAAAATGACATTTTCAAATAACTTCATTTGATCCCCTAAAAGGTGAAACAAAAAAAAAATTGTTAGCATTTTGATAGGTGCGGAGGAAATTTTTTTGGGGATTTTATTTAATCCTAGGGAGTTTTATCTAAGGGGATTTTATCTAACCCTCTAAATTAAAAGACCCTTAGATGGAACCCCTCTAGGCTTAAAACATTATTTTTTCTAAAAAAATATGTAATTTGAAACAAAAATAGGATGTTCCACAAGTGGGGCACACTATTTGTTGGAGAATTTCAAGATCAAGAGCATGAAACAAGTTCCACAAGTGAATATAATATGCACAATAATATTTCTATCAAATATAAAAATGAGGAGTGTATAATAAAATGGTCAAGCCTTGCATATATAGGCAAGGATGAGGAGGTAGGAAGGTAGGACTGAACGATTGACTACCCCTCCAAAGGTGGAACACTTGTGAGCTCACTTGACAAGTCAGTGAGAAAGTGTCAATAGGCGTCTCAATTAATGAGGACACATGTATCAATGCTATGAATTGAGACAAAAGAAAAATAAACCTAAGTAAGCTTAAGCTAGGAGTGAGTAGGCCAACCCTAGAAAGGTGATTAGCTAACTAGGTATGATAATGGCTATTCACACTAACACTATTGTGGGATTAGCCTTGCACTGTCTTCTAACCACACTCACCACCACGGAAGAAAAAATACATTTTCCTCTTTATAGGCCAAAATTATAACTATAATACCAAAAAATATAGACAAGGTTGGGGATCCCAATCAAAAGGATACCTAACCATATATCCCTAACCACTTTGCACAAATGACAACATAATCAAGACAATAGTACAATGAAGCTAAAAAAAAAAAATTATTAGTTTTGGGATATCATTATAGGTCTATTTCAGGGCTCAACCTTTGACTTTACAATCAAGCTCTTAGCTCTTAGACTTATTCCAATCTATAAAACCTAGAACTCTCTCATACTCTGCCTTATTGTGAAAATTTTGAAATTCTACCCATGGATCTACAATATATAAAATTTTCTTGGGAATTCAAAATGCACACTCAAGTAAATTTACTACCCAAACCACTTTACCACCAAATTCAAATTCATCTAACCCATGGTCTACATTAACTCTCCTCGCTGAACAGTGTTGCATCTTCATCTCAGGGGTTGCATTTGAGCTTACTATGGTGATGGCTAATATATATTACTTTCAATTTTGTTGGTTTTGATGTTTTCAAATTATTCCCACGCTATGTCCAGGGACATTCACAATCACCATCCATGGAAATGCATTATAACATGTTTCCTCCAAAGATTTATATATTGTGATCTCTAGCTCTTTCTATATTCTTTCTTTGTGTGTTTTCCCAAACCATCTTGTTTTGCACATCTATGTGCCCTTCTACCTTTGGCTCCATTGGCCACTCCATACAACCCTACTTGACTTTATACCCTTTCTTCCCTTATGCATCCTCCTTTTGTGCAACAATTTCAAATTCCCCATATGCATATCTTATTGCTTCTTCCTACTTTTCACTTACATACCTTACCTCTATTCCCATCATACAATTTTCTTCATGTGCATTCCTTCACACCTTTCATTTCTCCTCTGTGTGCCTCTTATGCACTATGTTCACTCACAATCTCCAACTTCTGCACCAAAACTTGCATCTGGGATCCCACATGTACTTACAACTTTTTAGCACAAGCTAAGTTATGCATGCCTTTTTTGGGTCGAATCTCATAGGACATCATAAGTCATGACTTGAAATGTTATCAATTGTAGGCTTATAGACTGACTTGAGTTTCCCTTGCATAACTTTATTAGGCATATATGCTATTTGTGCAAAGTCATATTGTCTAGTAACAATAGATTCAAAAAATTATTATAATAGTGATTCATCACAAAAAATGGAAGACACACATCCACTTCTTTGGTTCTAAAAAGAAATTTGGCATTTATCATATGAGAAAAAAGGTAACCTTTTGACTGATCTATTAGGATCTACAAAGCATTTCATATATATTTGACAAAAAGTATGAAATATTGGGCTTTTTATTTGTTATAAATTTTGGGCATCATAAGAAAGCAAAGAAATTAGGGTAAAATAAAATCCACATGATCATCTACTGCAAAATGTGTTGGTATTGTTTATATAGTAAGCTAGAAAATTATTAAATATAAAAGAATAGTGAAACAATTCATGATTTTCCCGCAGTGCAGATGAGGGTTCATTGCACATCACTCGAGAGATTATAGGGGGGCTCACCCTATAAAGAGAAAAGCTCCAAATCACTGAGCTAAACTCTTAATTCCTCTTGGTAAAAATAAAAATAAAAAAGCATGGTGAAACAACACCACATCGTGAAAGCTTACCGTATATTTTATTGATGAAGCCTTGGGAGGATAGCAATAGGATTGCTATACCCTCCTTCAAAATATATATTTTTCCATATCTTAAAAAAACATTAAATGTTTCATGAATAACATACACCCAAAAGGTCATCAATCACATGGTGCATTTCGGTGTGCAAGATAATTTATAACCTTTCAAGAGCTAGTTTGCAACAAGGTAGTCCTCTCAATACTTGTTTGAGAGTGGGTGCATGAGAAAACAACCAATACAATTATTTGAAAATTCATAATTTACTCCCTTAGACAAAGAAAATAGAGATACACTACTAGAAAAAAGAAAGGTGCAAAATTATTCTGGTAAAGTATAATTCATGCAATAAAATAGAGCTCCCACCAAAATTATTGGCATGCAAAGAAATCCTTTGGTTAGTCATTTGCTAATATTTTGAAGAATATAACACTTAATACAAAAACAACACACATAAGTGAATGAAACTCACATGCACAACATATAGGTGGAACATACATGGTAGGGGACCATGAGCCTAAACTAAAAATTAAAGAATTTGAACACGCACTTAGAATTATGACTAATTTATCTTGTTATATTCACAAAAAAAATAAAAATCCTAGACTACTCAAACATGTTCATAACATTTGTATAATATTTGGTTTAAATAGTAACAAGTCTTGTCTACCTCCTACATACTTCTAGTGGTAGAAGGGAGGCCCTCCTTGAGACTATTGCTAACCTAGAAGCTCAATGTCAACTCATTATATCCAACCAATGTAACTAATGAACTATCATGACATTCTCAACAATAGTGATCCTTCCATTACCATGTAATCCTAATGGAGTATTTATTTTGTCCTTCAATGTCCCCTAGTCACATTTCTCTTTGTGGTGCATGCATGACCCTAATATACATCATAATATTAGGGGCATAGGTACATAACAAGAAGACTCTAGCATAGTTTCATTTTTTATTCAATGAATTGCAAAAGTAACTGAAATACAAGATTCTTTGTTGGTCCAACATACCTCACTTTATCCAATTGCAAGATTTTCAAAAATATTCTTGGTTGTAGTGATTTTGATTTACATATCTTGAATTTCTAAATGAGTTATAGGATCCATCATTGGGGAATCATGTGAGCCAAATGAATAGCAATGAGAAGGGTCGCATTTTAGAATTAATGGAGTAGGTAGTAATGAATCACATGACTCATCCACATGTGCATCTATAAAATTTACATTTCTATTAGAGGATGAATCACTTATTTCAATAGCACAATTCCATCTAAAGGAAGTTTTACTGAGAATACAACTTGTGGAAGAAATCATTCTGGAAGGCCATTTAATGAAAACTCTTTGTACATAGACATTATCATCTATATATTTTTGGTCTTGGACAATATAATTGCATGAAAAAGATAAATGTAGACCAAAGAAGTCCATGAACTTTACTATAAAGAATACAATTTAAGCCACTGAAAAAAATAAAGCCCAAGATTAATTTGGAAAATATGGATATGTGATGAAATGGTACAAGCAACAAGAATATTTGAACTTTAAAATTGAAAATAGTGCATCAACAACAAATTCTAAGTTCTCAGGTTTGATGATCATTACCATAACCCCACAAATACGTTGGGCTTGTAAAAGGGGATTTCTTCAATAGAATCAAGCCCATGTTTACCTTGCTTGACATGGAAAATATTCCTCTCTTTTTTCTCTTCAAGGTAGTTCTCACAACACCAAGACAAAGGCTTGGCACAAGGCATTTGAATGGTGATACATGCTAGCTACAATTATCCTTGTGAATAATCAGTATGTAAGTCTAAGTTTGACCCATCACTTATTTATTGTCATGGAGATCTTCAACACAATATAGATTTTAATATTCTATTCTACAAAGCTTTCATAAGTCATTTCCACAATTCATATAACCCCATGTCCCCATGCAAATGCTTAAGTGCACTTTATTCTTATATTTAAGCAACTAGAGTGTTCTCATGCAAATTTGTAGTTATGGGAAACGGGTAATTTGGAATATTCCATTATCTTAGTGGAGTAGCTACTGCTTAGGAATTGAAAATAAGCTTTGAAAAAAGGGGGCTAAAAATAAGTAGCAATTGCATATTAAAAAAAAAACATGTGTCTCCACAAATTTATTTCCCTCCTTTTCATTTGCCTTGATTTTTCCTTCCAAATTTTACCTACGAATATTATTATTAATACTTTCATTCATACATGTAAATAAAGCAAACAAGAAATTGTGGCATAGTGTAGCACACAAGTACAAATTTGTTTTCAAATTCTTCTACCTTACATACCAATATGTCTCTCTAAAATCAAGGCCCTTTCAAATTGTGTCAATAGACAATCAAATCTTGGACTGAAAATTTTACTTATCAATGCAGTAGTAAATCATAAATAAATATAGAAATATACAGCTAAATTAAACTCGCAATTTAGTAAAGAAATAAAATAATAATTTAAAAAAATTATACATTTTAAAAAATAAAATTTAAGATGACTACTTAAAAACAAACAACAAAATTAAATATTCATGAGATCACCAACTCCACAATTTTTTCCTTAAAAAGTTGAGCAATGGTTGCTAGCCAAAATAAACTAAGCAGTCACATGGGGACTTGCCTTAATCACATGACTAAATATCAAATGAGCTAAGCCTAGAGATTATATTTCCCTTAAACAACATATTATGTTATCATAATGTCTTCTAGGTTAGAGGACATGTAATACATAAGCTAGGACAATATTTATTTTCATTGGCAAGATGATAACTCAAATATAATTTGAATGGTAACCCATTGGCAAAGCCAAGCAGGCATTCTAATCACAATGTTACTTATCTTTACTAATCATTGTGCCTTGTCATTATTTATTAAACAAGTGTGTCATAACACCTAATCCTAATTAATGTAGATCTACAATACCTAGCAATGAAGATTATCCAATATTATATTTTGTGGAAATACCATTTCTCTATAAAGAATATAGATCTTAAAAACAAAGACTACAAATACCCAAAAGACGGCTAGTCTAAAACTTATAGTCATTCAATATGAGTAAATAGAAGCTTAAGAAATGAAAATTACAAAACCACAAAAGAAGCGAAGTACACAAATTAACATATTATGACTAAGTTACTGGTCCTAGTATTGGTTCAAGTTTTGTCTGGTTTGGTGGCAGGAGCACCCAAAATACAAGTATCAAAATACAAGCATAAATTTTAATATAATGTTTTTTATCTTTTTGTTTTGTTGTGTACGGTCTAATACACCATTGATAAGGTGTAAGGGGACCCTCTTAAAGCTTAGGTTTAATTTGGAATAAATTAGAAATCAATTTGTAGGCGTTTCCTTAGATTTTGGGAAAATCGCAAAACACACTGTGTTTTCGAAAAAATGTTTTTTCTCCATTTTAAGCCCGAATTTGGAAACCTAACGGTTTCTTGATGATGGAAAAGGAAATCCTCGACCATGTTAGAGGTCAATGAATGTTTTTTGAATGGTGGAAAGCTCTGGAAAAAGGTTTTTTGATGAAAAAAACAAGAATCAGTGATTTTGTGTGAAAAAAAATCTGTTTTATTCATGTGCTTTCAGGCGTGTCAGTAAATAGAAGGATGGAATATATTTTTTATTGGTCTTAGAGCATGTAAAGAAATGTTTTTCTGTTCTGTTTTGTTATTTTTAAATAGTTCTCTCATCGTTTTTTAATTCTTTGTATAAAGTGTGTCTTTCTTAACTCTGTTTTGGACTGAGAAAAGAAATCAGAAATATGGAGTTTTAGGTTGTTCCTGATCGCGCCAGGCAGTATGGACGCAGAGGAGACAATCCTAAACTCCAAATATGTATATAGTGTACATATGGTAGATATTAGAGGTTTTTCCTGCAAGTTGGTAGACTGTTTCTAGGCGAGTTTGGAAACCCGGCTAGAAATACAGTCAAGAGAGCAAAATCCCAATGTGGCAGGGGTGATATCTTTAAAATCTAATTTGTATTGTGGTTGCTGACAGTGCTAAGGAGGTGTAGAACCATAAACCAAAGGTTCTTTGATGTTTTTGTGGTCAGTAAAGGCAGAACAAACCAAGAAAAAGCCTTGAGAAACCCTAGTTTCCACCAAGGTTGAGTTGTAACCTTGCCCAAGAACCAAGAACTCTATTTTTTTGAAAACGATGGAAAAAGGGAAGCTTGGAGTTGCTGAAGCACTGGAAAAGATGACTTTGGAGGCCTTGGAAAGTGCCACACACCCCTGCAACAACGTTGGGCAGAATGGAAGGGTGACTAGTCTTTAAAGGAATAAGGGCTGGTTTGTGCACGTGAAGGAGTACCAAATAGCACTTGGGAGCAGCAAAGTTGCAATGATAGCAGGGTTGATAAAGTGAACCAGGGGTGCCTCAAAGGTAAGAGGACCTATAGGTTGTAGGTGAAAGAAATAACACCTTAGGAGTTCTAAGATCAAGGACTCAAAGCAGTGAGATAGTATTTTCTCATATCAACCCTCGTTCTATCAGATTGGTATCAGAGCCCAGCTAAAGATTTGGGAAAGGAATCTTGCATGTCAGACATAGAATCAAGTGATACTTCCACCATGGTGACCAATGCAGAACTGGAAAAGATGGTTGAAGAGCAGGAAGAAGACAATAAGCAGTTGAGGGAAAGAATAGCTCAACTTGAGGCAGCAGTGAGGAGTGCACAGTTTGAAGGAAGAATTCCGAAAGAAGAAGAGGTTGCAGAGGAAGATAAGACCCCTGAACCTGACCCCGTCTTGAAGGAGGAGCCTTTCTTGAAGGCATTAAAAGCTTTGAGTGGAAAATCACTTGAAGGAGTGCCACTATTTAGTGGAAAGATGGAACCTGACTTAGTCATGGACTGGATAGAAGGAATGGAGAACCACTTCGAATGTGATGGAGTTACAGAAGCACAGAAGGTGAAGGTTGCAAAGTCAAGGTTGAGAGGATCAGCGTTAACTTGGTGGAAGTTTATTCAAACGAAAGGGAGAAACAAGGTAAGCAGCCTATATCAACCTGGAAAGGAATGGTTACTAAAGTGAAAGAAGCTTATATGCCAGATGATTATGAAATTCAGCTCCACAAGAAGAGGCAGAGTTTAAGACAAAAAGACCTTGATGTAAACACCTACACGGAAGAGTTTCAGAAGCTTTGTTTGAGATCGAATGTGGCAGAAGATGAGAGCCTAAAAGTGGCTAGATACCTCAATGGATTGAAGTGGAATATACAGGAAGAGATGGCTTTGCTCAGCCCCAAGACAGTCCACCAATGCTATCAGCTAGCTATCAAGATTGAAGAGAGGAATAAAAGGAAGCATGATCAGTCCTCTAAGGGCAGAGGAAGAGGCAGAGATCAAAAAGGACAGCGTGGAGGTTACCAAGGAAGAGGTGGTGACCAAAGAAGCCAAGGAGAATCAAAGCTTACTGAGCATGGAGGTGAAACCTCATCAAGAGGAGGTTTTAATAGAGGAAGAGGACCTCAAGGAGGTTCAAAGGTAGAGGAGCAGGCAGAAGTAACTCTTACTTTGCCACCATGAAGTGTTATAACTGCAATCAACTAGGCCATCCAGCTTATAGGTGCCCGGAGAAAGCTTCATCTAGCAACGAGAAAAGAGTAGCTTATGCACAAGAGGACACCGTGAGTGTAAAGACACCTGAGATCAGTCATATAGAATCAGAAGTAGGTGAAAATCTGATGTTTAATAGAGTGCTGATCAGACAACCGGTTCAAGGAAGAACCCAAGCAAAGGAGAGCTTTGTTTCGAGCAAGGTGCAAAATACTTGGAAAGGTATGCAAGGTTATTGTAGATTCTGGTTCTACGGACAATATAATATCTGAGGAGGCAGTAAATAAGTTAAAATTGCAGAAAGTACCTCATGCCAATCCCTACAAAGTCACATGGCTGAATAAAGGGCAGAGTGTCTTAGTGAATGAGCAGGTTACAGTGGAATTTTCAATAGGAGGCTACAAAGACAAGCTGATTTGTGATGTGCTACCCATGGATGCATGCCATCTTCTTCTTGGTAGGCCGTGGCAATATGATAGAGGTGTTGTATATCATGGAAAGGAGAACACCATTGAGTTCACGAAAGATGGAAAAACATTCAAGCTGCAATCATTGGTTGAGGAAGATGAGGGGCAGTCCAAGGTTCCAAACATTATGTTGAGCAGTGGTAAAGAGTTCATCAAGGATCTACACCAAGGGAATGAAGGTTATGTGGTCCTAATGCAATCCAAAGAGGAAGAAAAGGCTGAGAGGACAGTCATACCTGAAACAGTTCAAAGGCTGCTAGAAAAATACAAAAGCATTGTGAGTGATGGAACACCATCAACTCTACCACCCAAGAGAGCAATAAGTCATCAAATTGACTTCATACCTGGAGCCTCATTGCCTAACAAAGCAGCATACAAACTGACCCCTGAGCAAAACAAAGAGGTGGCAAGACAAGTGGAAGAGTTGCTGAATCAAGGTCTGATCCAAAAGAGTATTAGTCCATGTGCAGTCCCAGTTGTTTTGGCAACTAAAAAAGGAGGTAAATGGAGACTTTGTACTGATTCTAGAGCAATAAATAGAATCACAATTAGGTACAGATTTCCAATACCTAGGATTGAAGATTTATTGGATTGCCTTGGAGGTGCAAAGTTTTACACTAAGCTAGATCTTAAGAGCGGGTATCACCAAATCAGAATTAAGGAAGGTGATGAATGGAAGACAACTTTTAAGACGAATGATGGTTTATATGAGTGGAAAGTGATGCCATTTGGCCTCTCGAATGCCCCTAGCACGTTCATGAGACTAATGAATGAGGTGCTTAAAGATTTCACAGGGATTTTTGTGGTAGTCTACTTGGATGACATACTGATTTTCAGTAAGACAGCAGAAGAACATTTGAAGCATGTAGAGATGGTACTCAAAAGGCTGCAAGAAGAACAGTTGGCAATCAACCTTGAGAAGTGTGAATTCTTCAAACAAGAGCTTGTGTATCTAGGCTTTGTGGTATCTCAAGGAATGCTGAAGATGGATCCAAGTAAGGTAGAAGCTATCCTAAACTGGCCTACACCAACCACAACAACTGAGGTAAGGAGTTTTCATGGTTTGGCTCAGTTTTATAGGAAGTTTATAAGGAATTTTAGTGGTATATGTGCACTAGTGTTAGATACAATCAAGGGTGGTCATAAAACAAAGTTTAAATGGACACTAGAAGCTGATAAAGGGTTTGAAAAGTTGAAAAAAGAAGTGGCAACACAACCTATCTTGTTATTGCCTAGTTTTGATAAATTGTTTACAGTTGAGTGTGATGCAAGTGGAGTAGCAGTAGGAGGAGTCCTTAGTCAAGAAGGTAGGCCTGTAGCCTTCTTTAGTGAAAAACTCAATGAAGCTAAGCAAAAATACTCCACCTATGATCTGGAACTTTATGCTTTAGTGTAGTCCCTTAGGAAATGGAGGCATTATTTGCTGCCCAAAGAGTTTGTGGTCTTCACGGATAACCAAGCACTCAGTTATATCAATACCCAGGAGAAGTTAAGCAATAGACACTTGAAATGGATGGAGTACATTCAAGCTTTCACATTTACCATTAAGCACAAGAAGGGACAACAAAACAAAGTGGCAGATGCATTAAGCAGGAGGATGTTGACAGTCCAAGAGATACAGTTGAAAAGCATAGGATTGGAAAGTTTTAATGATCTCTATGGTGATGAGGAAGACTTTTCCGAAGCCTACAAGGTATGTTCAGACTTTGCAATTCATTTTCACAATCAATATGCTGAGTATACATTGCAAAATGGGTTGTTATTCAAGGGCAATCTGTTATGTGTCCCAAGAGGATCAATGAGAGAAAATCTGATCCAAGAAAAACACAATGGCAGTCTTAGTGGGCATTTTGGTATTAATAAAACTTTAGAGCTGGTACAAAGGTTTTACTATTGGCCTAAGTTAGCACGAGATGTCAGAAAGTATGTTGAACAGTGTGTTGTTTACATGAGAGCCAAAGGGGGAGCTAGCAATGCTGGGTTATATCAGCCCTTGCCTATTCTGAACAGACCATGGGAGTGTGTGAGCATGGATTTTGTGGTGGGTCTTCCCAAGACTAAATCTGGTTTTGATAGTGTTTTTGTAGTTGTAGACAGATTTAGCAAGATGAGTCACTTTATTCCTTGCAAAACTACACACGATGCAAGCTATATTGCCCATCTATTTTTTAGGGAAGTTGTGAGAATCCATGGATTGCCATTGAGTATTGTTTCTGATAGGGATGTAAAATTCAGAGTCATTTCTGGAAAACACTATGGAGCAGATTGGGAACTAATTTATCATTTGGATCAGCTTACCATCCTTAGACCGATGGTCAAACCGAGGTGGTTAACAGAGTGTTAGGTAACCTATTGAGGTTCTTGACAAAGGAATATGGACAGACCTGGGATATGGTGATTTCCCAAGCAGAATATGCATACAATGACAATGTGAACATAACTACAGGAAAAAGCCCATTTGAAGTTGTGTATGGAATGCATCCAAGAGGAGTTTGTGAGCTCAGAGACCTGGGAACAATGGAGAATAGGAGTGGACATGTAGAAGACTTCACTCAAACCATGAAGGAGATTCATGAGCAGGTTAAGAGGACAATCACAGCAGCAACACAAAAGTTGAAGAATAAAGTTGATGAGACAAGAAGAGATGTGCAGTTCCAGGTGGGTGATTATGTGATGGTTCACCTCAACAAATCCAGATTGCAGAAGGGGATGTCCACCAAATTGCAAATGAAACAGGTAGGACCATGCAAGATGATAGCTAAGTATGGAAAGAATGCATACAAAGTGGAACTTCCATTGGATTTGGGCATATCTCCAGTCTTCAACGTTGCTGATATGATCCGGTACAAGGGTACAGTCAATGATAAAGCTCATAACAGTCAGGAAATTTTTTTAAGATATCAGTAATATACCCCTTCCAAGTCAAGAGAAAGCTCAGGCAGAGAAGGTCTTGGAGTCTAGGGTGAAAAAGTCAACAAGGAATAAGGTATACATGGAGCACCTTGTCAAGTGGAAAGGAAAACCTAAGTCTGAGGCTACCTGGATTGAAGAAACAGATTTCAAGAAGCACAAAATTGATCCATCATTGCTGACACCTTCCAGTTCTTTGTCTTCGTGCTGAGAGGGGGGAGAATGGTGCAAGAGCACCCAAAATACAAGTATCAAAATACAAGCATAAATTTTAATATAATGTTTTTTATCTTTTTGTTTTGTTGTGTACGGTATAATACACCATTGATAAGGTGTAAGGGGACCCTCTTAAATCTTAGGTTTAATTTGGAATAAATTAGAAATCAATTTGTAGGCGTTTCCTTAGATTTTGGGAAAATCGCAAAACACACTGTGTTTTCGAAAAAATGTGTTTTCTCCATTTTTAAGCCCGAATTTGGAAACCTAACGGTTTCTTGATGATGGAAAAGGAAAGCCTCGACCATGTTAGAGGTTAATGAATGCTTTTTGAATGGTGGAAAAGCTCTGGAAAAGGCGTTTTGATGAAAAAAACAAGAATCAGTGATTTTGTGTGAAAAAAAAATTGTTTTATTCATGTGCTTTCAGGCGTGTCAGTAAATAGAAGGATGGAATATATTTTTTATTGGTCTTAGAGCATGTAAAGAAATGTTTTTCTATTATGTTTTGTTATTTTTAAATAGTTCTCTCATCGTTTTTTAATTCTTTGTATAAAGCGTGTCTTTCTTAACTCTATTTTGGACTAAGAAAAGAAATCAGAAATATGGAGTTTTAGGTTGTTCCTGATCGCACCAGGCAGTATGGATGTAGAGGAGACAATCCTAAACTCCAAATATGTATATAGTGTACATATGGTAGATATTAGAGGTTTTTCCTGCAAGTTGGTAGACTGTTTCTAGGCGAGTTTGGAAACACGGCTAGAAATACAGTCAAGAGAGCAAAATCCCAATGTGGCAGGGGTGATATCTTTAAAATCTAATTTGTATTGTGGTTGCTGACAGTGCTAAGGAGGTGTAGAACCATAAACCAAAGGTTCTTTGATGTTTTTGTGGTCAGTAAAGGTAGAACAAACCAAGAAAAAGCCTTGAGAAACCCTAGTTTCCACCAAGGTTGAGTTGTAACCTTGCCCAAGAACCAAGAACTCTGTTTTTTTGAAAACGATGGAAAAAGGGAAGCTTGGAGTTGCTAAAGCACTAGAAAAGATGACTTTGGAGGCCTTGGAAAGTGCCACACACCCCTGCAACAATGTTGGGCAGAATGGAAGGGTGACTAGTCTTTAAAGGAATAAGGGCTGGTTTGTGCACGTGAAGGAGTACCAAATAGCACTTGGGAGCAGCAAAGTTGCAATGATAGTAGGGTTGATAAAGTGAACCAGGGGTGCCTCAAAGGTAAGAGGACCTATAGGTTGTAGGTGAAAGAAATAACACCTTAGGAGTTCTCAAATCAAGGACTCAAAGCAGTGAGATAGTATTTTCTCATATCAACCCTCGTTTCTATCATTTGGTTTGTGGGTTCAGTAAAAAAAAATTGGGTTGGATCCATTTTGGGTTCATCCATACAAAAACATATAAAAATAAAAAATATATACATATTTGCAACAGTAATTAAGGTCAAAATGCATCATATATTTTATAATAAACAAAACCACCATAAAAATAAAAAAAAATATTACAATGTCAAATAGTCAAACTTGAATGTCATGATATATATTAAAATTAAAAAATACTAATGTCAAGTGTCAACAATCAACAATTATTGATCAAGCATCATCATATGGGTCTTCAAAAATCTCATCATCACCATTCATATTAGATGATGTAGGCAATGGTAAATTAGAACAACAACAAACAATGCCACTAACATTGGTATTGGCATTATTACTAGCACTAACACTCTCGTGCTCAATAATTGACTCATCTTCAACATCAAGTGCAACAAAGTGGGAAGTGGAAGCATCTAATTCAATATGCTCTAGCTCGATATCCTACTTCCTTGTGTCCCCTTCCTTGTAGCCACCTTCTTTGTGTGAAAAGAGTCACAAGTTTGAATGCACATAGAGGTAAAAGCATAAACTTGTGTTACACATTCGGCCAACTAAATAGTTTTGAGCAAAACTATTTTTCCCTATGCATTTTCAAGCAAAAATATTTCATCCAAAACCATGTGGCATAAATGTGACACATATAGTTTTGAGTGAAACCCTTTCACTCAAAACTATAAAAAAATAAATCATTGAATTTTTTGAATGCGACTAAATTTATGTTTATGTTTTCTAGCTAAAGAGTTTCGGTAGAAAGTGTTTTGAGAAAAACCATTTCAACCTAAATTGTCTATGCAGTTGCCTATGTGGCAGTATAACCTCTCTTTTGGGGCAAATTTAGAAAAACTTCAACTTCAACTCTGAATTTCTCCAACTAGGGATAGTTTCATGAAAATATAAAAATACCCTTTTGTAAAGCTTAGAGTCTAGAATTCTTTCTTTTTGTTTGATTTTTTTTATTATGTTTTTTTAAATTTACTGTAAGTAGGTTTTTATAATCAAACATGAGGTTGATTAGAAATGAAAAAATTAAAACATATTATTTATTTATTTTTTAAATATATAGTGCACTAGAGAAAAGAATCATCTTTAAAAGTGTATAATTTGTTTTTTTTCAATGATATAAAAAATTAGACAAAATGTGACATCCCATGAAAACTATGATGTTCTGGTGAAGTTTCACTTTAAACTATTATTATCAAAAAAATATTTATCAATTTTTTTCCATGCACTAGATACTGAAGTTGTCAAATAACATGATAAAACTTTACAGTGAAAGTGTGTAGATAATTTCATGCATCCAAATAAACATATAATAATAAATCATTGATGAAATTAGATTACAAAAAATATGCAAACCTTAACTCAAGGCTTACGTGGAGAAACCCTTGTGAGAAAAAACCCCACACCCAAAGAGATCCAATACTTGTATTAATCCTTCAAATGAGTTACATCAATACAACTTCTCCCTCTGAATCACTACAACACTTCATGACTTCAACAATTTGTAACTTGTTTTCCTTTCAACTCAAGCACTAAATATATAGGAATGAGAGAAAACACAAATCAAGAATGGTTTCTAAAACCATTTAGACATAAATCACCAAAAAAAACTTCCTCTTCTAATCTCTAATTGTATCCATTTTTTAGTAATGCGTACATGCAATTGGAAAATTATTTTATCTTTTCCAAGCTCACATTCAACTTCCCCTTTTCATGCTCCTTCTAATTTGACAATTAAAAAACAATTGTTGGTAAGTAGATGCATTTAGCAACTTTCATGACAACTAAAAGATAATTACAAGTTATCAATTAATGATTAAAAAAAAAAGCAAGGTTGAGACATTTTCTCAACATTCTCCCACTTGTCGAACACCTTGCAAAAAATCATAAAGGGAAATTGAATAAATCAATCTCCCGAAACATAATGATAACCATTTTCTAATTGAAGATCCTCCATGGCCCCAATGCAATCAAAGAACTCAACACCATGAACTCCAATAGGTAAGGTACAACCACAATCTCCAAACCAAGAAGATACAAATGCCACACATCTTTTGTCAATAGACCCAAAGATATCATAACTCTAACTATAATCTAAAGGCAGAATCCAAGAGCTCCTTATGACACCAACAACCATCGCAAAAGACCATCTATATTCTAATTAAATATTATCCATGGCTCACTACACACTGTAACAACTTAGAACCAAAATTTTGAAAACAAAGAAGATAGAACATATTATGCAATTGCATAAAGCTCTCACTGAAAGTAATACCAAGTTATACATGGCATCATGACTAATATCATTACCAACACTCTACTAAAAGTGAACAAAGTTTCTCATGCACCATAAGTTATAGATTCAAATGAACAATTTTATCAGGTACTCCCATAAACATCTCTCACTGCAATAAGCATGACAATGTAATAATGTAATAATGTAATAATGTAATAATGTAATAATGGTGACCAAGAATAAGGCCTGCCAAACAGAGTCCACATGAGACAATTTTACAAGATTTGCACATATGCAACATCTCAAAGGAGAAATACATAACCAGTGCTTCAATCTCAAACAACTGAAACAATAGAATCAACGCTAGATCTGATTTTCCAAACAAACCCACATAGGAGTTGCCATGGATCAATAAGAACCCTCCAAGCAGCCATGCAAACCTATAATTGTCTTCATCCAGAACACCCTGAATACAACCTCATCATAGATCTACATATCACATATTTTAGTTAACATGTAAAACATGTAAAACCATCTCTATAAATCTAAAAAATCCATTTAAACATCCAGACATTCACATCAAACATGTCATCTAAATAATGGAATAAGCACAAATCTACAAATCCATAGTTAAAATCAAGAGTAAATTACAACCCAATAGAAAAAACCAAGTTATCCAAAGCTTATAACATATGAAACGTATTAGCTCTACAACTCACAAAGAGGTTAGTGGCTTATCTTCCAATGCTTTCATGTATCCAAGGGCTAAAACCATGAAGCCAACATAAACACTCCATTTTGTAGTCCAAACTGAGAGTGTTTATCCATGTGACTGGGATGTCTCTACCCATCCAACATGAACACATTCTCATTGCACATGACCACAAGGTAAAGGAACAAAACCACCAAACAAGAAGATATACACATATTGTCAAATAAGCACTCCAGATCAATATCATTGTAAATGAAAACACATGATCAACTCCAAAATACTCCATTTTTAACTTCCAAAGCTTATATCTAGTACCATTGAACTTTTTAATGTCCAACCAAGATGAGCAGCTAATGATCTCTTATCACACTAAATTTGAAACTACAAAAAAAACACAACACACTCCGACTACAACAAAAAAATCTCAATCAAACACTCCAAGAAAGGCGTCCCCTTCTCTAATCAAGCCAACTTGGCTTTGATACCAAATGTTGAAAAATAGGATAAAACTTTATAGTGAAAGTATGTAGATAATTTCATGCATCCAAATAAATAGATAATAATAAATCATAAATGAAATTAGATTACAAAAAATATGCAAACCATAACTCAAGAATTACGTAGAGAAACCCTTGTGGGAAAAAAATCCACACCCAAAGAGATCCAAGACTTGCATTAATACTTCAAATGAGTTACATCAATACAACTTCTCCCTTTGAATCACTGCAACACTTCATGACTTCAACAATTTGTAACTTAACTTGTTTTCTTTTCAACTCAAGCACTAAATATATAGGCATGAGAGAAAACACAAATCAATAATGGTTTCTAAAACCATTTAGACATAAATCACAAAGAAAAGAAACTTTCTCTTCTAACTTGTGATTTTATCCATTTTTTAGTAATGTGCACATGCAACTAAAAAAATTGTTTTATTTTTTTCCAAGCTCACATTCAACTTCCCCTTTTTTCATGCTCTTTCTAATTTGACAATTAAAAACACCTTGCAAGTTGTCATAGTTGCATTTAGTAACTTTCATGACAACTAAAAGATAATTACAAATTGCCAATTAATAATTAAAAAGCAAAGCAAGATTGAGACATTTTCTCAACAGAAGTAAGAAAAAATGGTTTGCTTCTTATTTTGTGACATCCCATTGACCTCACTTTTTCTTGAAATTTTTAACAATTCAAATTTTGCTTTTAAACTTATAAGAGAAATATCAAACCAATTTTTATTTTTTTTAAAATACAAGTTTAAACTTCATCAAGAGTTATGCATTTTATTAGATTATGCCATTTTTCAATTCAAAACATAAAGGTCACTTTTATGCGATCAAAGTTGAATTTTTTTATTTGTGTTGTCCATTCCTTTAAAATTTGTGACACAAGTTTGTGCTTTTACCCATACACCAAGTTCTATGTCTTTTTTGAGTGTAGTTGATTGTGTTTTTATTGAGTGGATGGAGTATGTGCTCCATTCCTCTCAAATACAAATGAACTAGCAACCTATTAAAACAAAATTAAAGAGTTAATATAAAATTGTAAATTTTAAATTATAAAATATGAAGGAAACTTAAAAGATAGATTTTTTTTAATTCTTACTTGCAATAAAATTTTGATCACAAGAGGTTGAAGGTGTGTGAATAATTGGTCATGGAAGTACCACCAAGTATGAGCATCGACCTTATACTTGTCCTGAAAAGCAATACTAAAATTAGTTGTTGCAAAGTGTTTCTTTGTACCCTTGAATGACTTCAACATCTCTATATGTGGCGATTCTTGTTGACACATAAAAGAGCTCAACAATATAATATTTGGTACTCAATGCAAAGGAAAGATTTAGCAGAGTGGTCATTTTGCTCCATCTATTTTCAATTTTTTTTGTAGTTATTTGAATAAAGTTTTTTCAAGGTCTTGCTCTTTTGCATTTATGATGGCTTTCATCTTCTCGATTATTAAGTTGATGTAATCATATATCTCACCCAAACAAGGCCTATCCATGTCAATATAACCTATCATGCTCAATATAAAATCAATGAAATTGAGGAGATATTCAACATGATTCCATTAGATATCATTTAGAATTATTTGCTTAATTTGTGTTGCCCTTGTAGTGCTAGATTGCCTCCATATAGACCAATTTGGGTTAATGGCCATGTTGGAAATTGGCTCACAAACCTTTACAAGTTATCTCAAGAAAATTGTGTTGAAGCCAAAATAGGTCTCAACAACCTATTTGAAAATCAAAATTTAAAAAAAAAAAAAATTACAAAAATTAAAATTAGAATAAAATTTCAAAAAATTACTAAAGTGATATATATTTAGCTTAGCTTCAGTAGCTCCAATTTCGAGAATGTTTTGAATATGCCTTGTGACATATGGTGGTTAGTGGCAAACATTTGGATCTCTTCGGCCTCAATATACACCTATTTGATTCACTCAATTTTGGTGCCAATTTTTTGTAGCATAAGGCTGAGGGAGTGGGAAGCACAAAGTTTCCTAAAATATGTGAATAATGCTCCTCAATCATTAGCCCAACCATTCTATAATTTTTGGCATTGTTTGTTATAACTTGCACAATATTTTGAGGGTCCACTTCCTCAATGGTTGTCATGAGAACATTAGCAATAAATGTACCATCCTTCACCTCCCCTTCACAATCCACTGCTCTTGAAAACATTTTCCCTTTAGGGGACACTACAATAACATTGATCAATGGTTGATTTCTTACATTTTTTCATCCATCAAAATGATGGGCACCCCTGTTTCAACCTACAAATCCTTTGTTGCACAAACTGTTGCCATTGCACCAAAAGATCGACCTGTTAATGCCTGATACAACCACCAGAGTTAATGAATCCATGGGAGGCAGTCGAGCCATGTCATGAACCCAAGCGCTAGGCTGCACAACACAAGGAGACCAAGGGCTTACACCTTGCAACAATCCCTCCCTAGTGCAAGCGAGGGGTTTGAACCTATGACCTAAGATTTGATACCAATTGTTGCACACACCGTTGTTGCACCAAAATATCAACCTATTAATGCCTAATACAACCACCAGAATTAATGAATCCACGAGAGGTAGTCAAGCCATGTCATGAACCTGAGCACTGCACTACACAACATAAGGAGACCAAGGGCGCACACCTTGCAACATCCCTTATGGGCTTCAATGAATCCTCTACAAATTTCACCTCTTTCTCCAATAATGTGATATGCACCTTCTCAAAACCTAGGCCCTTGTACCCTTTTGGAGCCTTATTAATCGCTTTCACCATTTGTTACCAATATGGCGAGTGAAAAACATTGAATGTCAATCCATTCGCATAGAGACATCTCACTATGTGTTGATTGGCAATCTCTCAAGACTCATTTTAAAATGTTGTTTCCAATGGTCCCTTTGATCTCTTATATGTAAAGGCCACAAGTTGTTCTTCAAGTTTGGACAAAAATGGGTGGCTCTTTGTACATTGAAGATTAGAAGGTAGTGGAGGGGGCTTCATTTCATGAGATTTTTTTTTAACAAATGATGATTTGATTTATGGCTTGCTAGTTGATTTTCTTTTTTTTGCTCATTAATATATGCCATGATTTGTGCTTTGCAAATGGGTACACCTTTTTTTTCTAGGCAAGCTTTGATGCCTAGTCCAAGGATGTGGCACAAATGACATTTCACCCGATTGTATGAGCTTGAATATCTAACATCACACCCACTACAAATCTAAACATAACCCCCACCACCTAGAAGTTTTCATACCATTTCAACATATTTCTAAAGGGGAAAGTTTGGGTCTGTTTAAAAGCATGGTTAGCCCATGGAGCTAGAACCAAATACAATTGTAATACCTTTGATAACAAGTTCAATTATAAACAATGCATTCAAATAATTGAAATAAATTAAAACAAATATATATATGTACAACTTAATTCATTTTAAAAAATAAGCATGTGTTCTAGATTCACAAAAATAAGAGAGTTCATTTGTAAAACAAAAAAATGTTGAAAAAAAACAAAAACTTGAAAAAAAACCTCTCTTTTGTAAAAATATTCCTCTATGATCTCTTTAGCAGCAAATGAACTCTTGTAAATGTGTAGGAATAGCAAATCAACCAATTTGGAACATTCACCAATCAATTTTCAACTCTATTCATACAATAGCAAGCAAGAATGAAAGTTCAACAAAAATAAATAATGTTTTCGTTTTTGCATTCACAATATGATAAATGAGTTTTTTTTTTCTTTAAGATGTCTTGGATACCACATTTTAGGGTTTGGAGGGGCAAATTTTTTTTGGTCAAAATTAGGAGTCAAAAAAATAAAAATAAAAAATGGTGAAATATGCCACCTAGGCATTAGCCCCTACCAAATTTGTTGTGGGTATGCTTGAGTTCATCTCGAGCAAACCCACAGACGAAAGGCGAGACCTGGGGTAGCCCCTAAGGCGAAATAGATCCAAACCCCTATCTAGGCCAGACCTGACCAAACCTAAACCGAGGGGCATTTCCCTACAAACCAATAACTTAGTATTAGTGATTAGTAAACTTAACCTAGGGCAAGAAGTGAGAACTTAGCTGGGATATTTTGTTATCATATGTCTTTTAGCTTAGACAATATATATTTTCACTAGCAACTTGATAACACCAATGTAATTTAAATGGTAACCTGTTGGAAAAAGCGAGCAGGGATTCTAATCATAATGATCCTTATGTTTACTATTCACTACACCTTGTCATTATTCATTAAGCAAGTGTGAAATAACACCTAATCCTAGTCAATGCATATCTACAATACCTAGCAATAAAAACTATCCAATATTTTGTTATGTGGGAATACCATTCCTCTATACAAAAATAGATTTTAAATAGTAAAGACTATAAGTAACCAAAAGATGATCAATCTAGGACTTCTAGTCATTCAAAACGAGTGCTTAGAAGCTTCAGAAATGAAAATTACAAAACCCCAAAAGAAAGTGGGCTAAGCAAACCAACATATAGTATGATCATAATATCCTCAAACTTAACATGGGCCAAGAAGTGAGAGCTTCTTGGGTCTACAACAGAACAATCAAAGCTCACCATACCCTAAAAGACCAACCAACATAGGAATCTAGCATTCTCCCCTATGAAACATTTACTATGCAAATGAATTAAAATCCAAACTTGAGGTGAGATTCATCTCTTTGCATAACATGAGCATCAGATTTAGCCCTCTCCATTATGTCGATGAGCCTAAGCCTCTCAATTTCTCCTGTATAAACACATAGAAGACACTCCTAGCAAGGATCCTCTATATATCTCAATGTTCCACGGGGTTTCGGGGATGGGGACAATGGGGGGACAGCAGGGGATGCGTTTCAGGGATGAGGGGACAGGAGGTCTAAGTTTGGGGATGGCGGGAGGATGGCAAGGGGACAATGGCTGGGGGCGGCAGGGTGCTGAAATACATATAGTACTTGAAAAAATAGTTATAAAAAGATGTATAAGAATTATACATCTTGGAGACAACTAGGAGTCCCCTAGATGTCTTGAGGACACCCTAGCATCCTCAAAGTCCTAGTGGCATCTTGGAGATAGCGACACTAGTGGTGGGATGGTGGCACTGGTAGTGGGTTGGTGGGGGGACGTCCCCCCAAGTCCCCAAGTCTCCAAGACGTCACCGCTAGGAAACACAGGGTTTTTTTGTGGGGGACGTGTCCCCATGGAACACTGGTTTATTAAATTCTAGAAAACTAGCATGTGGGGAAAAGTCTAATTAATTTAGAACAAATGGTAGTGGACTAGAAGACTGTAGTTGGTTAAATATTTCATTGTCAATGCAGGAGAAACAAAGCTTGCATGGGATAAGCAAGTCAATTGGATGAGCAAGTCAAACTTTCATATCTCTTTCAACCAATTGACTTGCTCATCCCATGCAAGCTTTGTTTCTCCTGCATTGACAATGAAATATTTAACCAACTACATTCTTCTAGTCCACTACCATTTGTTCTAAATTAATTAGACTTTGCCCCACCTGCCAGTTTTCTACAATTTAATAAAATCTCACCTGTGTGAACAAAGAGTACGTAGTGTCTATTCAGGAATAGAGAAAGCAGCAAGGAATTGAGTTCCATGGTTATAAAAATCAAATTAATAGTGTCCCTATCATATCTTTCATGTACCTCATTTGAAATTCTACGTGACCTTATCACACCAGCTTGAGTCCTGGCTGCTTCCATAAAATGTCTATAAACAAAGTGACTTTCTCATTGGAATCCACAAATCTAACCATTACAATAAAGAAGAACAGTGCCAATAATGCAAAAACAAACTTTGTTGTTTCAGAGTTTCCAAACAGTTTTGACATGAATTGAACCTTATCAGCTTTGAAGTCGGTCAGTAAGATTTTGATGTGCCTGGATTTTCTGTAGGTTTGGCCCTTTGGTTGAATTAGATATTGTTTGATCTCATCCACAGTAATGTGTTTAACACGTTGATGATTTTCATGTATACATAGTGTAACCATCTTATGTATGCTTAAGAAATGAAAAAAAAAGATACATATCTTAAGATACACTTTCCTAATGTTTAAGTAACCATTTTAATTTTTTTAGAACAATCAACTAATTCTCCCAAGGTTTGCGCCACCTACCCAAGAAAAGACTCTTCTTGCATATTTTAAATTTACTAAATGCCCATTAAAAAACACTCTGCTTACATACTCTTGATAATCTTACAATTACATTAATTGGATTTATTCACTTTTAACTCAACTCAGGCCTTCAACTATTTAATGGTATTAGTAGACATTGTGTCATTCTTGTTTCCCACACCATAGAAGAGTGCCAATTCATGAAACATAGGTCTGAACTACTATGTTGTCTTGTAATTTTTCAGGGCACAATGCAACTCTTCAAGTTAACTGAATTACAATTTCAAAATGAAGTAAAGCATTTTCTTCATTTTCTCGACTATTGGCTCTTCATGTTCCATATATATGGTTCCAAACATATACTTGAATGTTTTCAGATGCATGTTATATAAATATTAATAATTAGTATATGTCTTCATCTTTACAAACATTGCTTTCTTCCTTCTTATACATGAAGTGACTGGCAAACAAGAGATAGATACATAGAAATAGTGTACTCAGTGCAGCCAGAAGCCAGTAGAAGTAGTCCAAATGAGCTTTGTTTAGATTGTCTGCAAACCAGTTTTGTCTCATACCTCTGCTACTAACTTCCTCAACAATGGAAATAAGAATGCCGCTCAAGAAACTACCAACTCCAAAAATACTCAAATATAAAGCAACTCCCAAGCTTTTCATTGTCTCGGGCATCTGATCATAAAATAACTCTTGCAAGCCTACAATTGCAAACACATCAGAAATACCTAATAAAATGTATTGTGGAAGCAGCCAAAAAATGCTTAGTGGAATTGTCAGTTGGGGCATGTTTATCAATCCATATTCTTTTGCCACTTGAAGCCTTTTCATTTCTGTCATTGCTGCGACAATCATAGAAAGAGCAGAAGAAAACATACCAACACTTATTCTCTGTAACAATGTTATACCACGCTCATTTCCAGTTATGCTTCTGGCCAGTGGAACAAAAATTCGATCATACACAGGCATTAGCACTAAAATAGATATGGTAATAAAGCTTTGCAAGCTTGCTGCAGAGATTTTGAAGTCTCCAATTATCCTTCTATCCATTGTGTCGCCCTGTTTTGTGAAGAATGTTGAAAATTGTGCAAAAACAATTCCATACATCAAACAAGCCACCCAAATGGGCAGCAACCGTAGAACAAGTTTTACCTCTTCAACCTGTGTGACTGTGCATATCCTCCAATCAATATTTGTTCTTTCTTCATGGTCCAAATCAATTCCAATTGTCGCTTTATCAAGAAATCTGTGAAACAACATGAATGTTATTAGCAAAAAAAATTCAAATGCATTTTTATGTCGAACCTAAAGGCTAAAACTAAACAGAAATATGGCTTCTCATGATGCATATTAACAAGTAGGGAGGGTATTACCTGAATTGATTAGTGGGCAAAAGCTTTCTTGTTTCATCCCTAAGTCCTTGAATTACTTTTAAGCTCTGTTCTCCTTGAGAATGAATAGAAACATTCCGCTTGCGAATTGCTGCAATAAAAACTTGGACAATTCGAGTTACTGGACTAGTAGAAGGTATTTTATGTCGGTACATTCTTGTTCCGCACATGAAGACAGACAGTGCTATTATCATGGCTACAGTTGGGATGCCAAACCCCATACCCCAGCCGACATTTTCTTGAATGTACACAAGCACAGAAACAGATAGAAGTAAACCAATACATAAGCCAAAATACCACCAATTGAAGAACGAGCTCTTATACTTCCTCTCTGTTGGATCTCTCTCATCAAATTGGTCTGCACCAAATGCTTGTAAACATGGTTTGTGGCCTCCTTGAGCCAAAGCAACCAAGTATAAAGAAATAAAGAAAAACCCCAACTGAAAAACAGTAGGTCTAGAGCAGAAATATGATGTTTTGTCACATGGTGGTGGGCTAAGAAATGTCAGAGAAGCTGAAAGAGTTAGACAGATCAACCCCTGCAACCCAAAAAGAGGAATATTAATTATTTCTTCTTCTCTTTGAATTATTTTTAAAACACACAAAAAAAGAACTGATCCAAATATATATACTTTTTGCTTATTAATAGTCCGAAGCTTTTAGCAAGTTACCTAATTTCTCCAAAAGGGTTATCCATACACGTAGTGTGTCGATATTCGGTAGGCAAGCTAATTTTTATGATTTCATTTTCAATGAAATTGAAAACTGTCAAAAAGTAATTTGTGCATATAGATTCAAACAAAATGCATCAAGAAGAGGAGTTTTGGTACACAAAAAACTGACCAGCGGATAACTTCCCATCTAAAGAATTTATATACTTACATATACATTGTTTATACACTTCAACAGGTTTTACAAATGAATTTAGTCAAAACCATCATAATAGCAATTATCATAATCTCCCTATAAGAGGTTTAAGTAGAATTCACTTAAAAGAGGATTTTGGGTTTTATAAAAACTGACCAGCAGATAGACCAGAGATGACAAAATAATGGTTTCGTACCGCTCCAAATAGGAACCTACAAGTTAAGCTCCAAGAAAGGGAAGCATGGATGCAACACCATGCCAGGCATCAACATTCTTAGCAGCAGTGTCAGGGCTCTGCTAGTGAGATAAGTAGCCAAGTTATTGTAAATACCATTGTAGGCCAATCTCTCTGCCACTTCAACACCCATTATGAGAAAAGAAGTCCATCCTCATGTGAGCTGTTTCCCGATAGGCCTTCCTTAAAGGTCTGTGCACGCATCTTCAGCTATGTTGGTGAGTAGGGGAGATTCACGGGAGTAAGTGGCTTCCATTGTTATGAATGGACCTCTGTATTCCAAATTTCCAATCGATATGGTGTATGAAAGGATATACTTTAGGGATGCGTCATTATATATTTCTTCCTATGCATTATTGAAAAAGGTAATCTTTAAATTTATAATATTTCAGATTAGAAACCTGATGATATTGCCCGCCCATGATTGCCTTATATTTGGAAAGGGCCAGTAGAGTAGGGGATTTCCTTAAGCGATAAGTAAAATCATTCTTTAAGGATAAGGGCGATTTCTTCTGAAAGTGATCTCTGTATTTAGAAATAAAATTTCATGTATTTTTCTGTTTGTCTAAATTTAAATATCTAGACTAAGTAGACTGTGTTGTAAATACTCTTGAAAACTTGCCTCAAAAAGGTTGAATAGCATAACTTTCTCAATTACAATCAAGTCTCACAGAAGAGTTTGAAAAAATGAAGAATGAAAACCTGTGGAATTACGCAGGAATTCAAGTGATAAGATAACTGTCAATACGGCAAATGAATGTATGGTGTTGTTCGATCACCATATATCTTTATCCAGTTATTCACTTGTTTAATTAGAAGTTTTATGAACATTAATGGTCGTTTGGACGCGGGAGAGGAGAGGAATGAAGGCTTAGAAAATACCCTGCTTACATACTGCTTCCTAATCTTAATGTTAAATTAATTAGATTTATTCTCAGTTTGTTCAACTCAGGTGATTTACTGCTTACAAGCATTTCATTCCTGTTTCCAAAACTTGGAAACTGTGGCCAATTCATGAAATGCAGGTCTGAATTCCTTCGATGTCATTTTTTTAATACAATTCAACTCTTTCAAGGTCATTGAATCAGAATTTTAAAACAAAGTAAAGAATTTTCTGGGAGCTCCTGTCTTTATGTTTCAGATGCCAGTTAATAGTAATTAGCATAATCTCTGTATAGTAGGTTTAATTAAAATCCGTATAAAACATGATTTTGGATTTAAGAAAAACAAAACTGACCAGCAGATAGACCAGAGATGACAAAACAATGGTCCAGTACCGCCCCAAATAGGAATCTGCAATAAAAGCTCCAAGAAAGGGAAGCATGGATGCAACACCAAACCAGACATTAACATTCTTAGCAGCAGTGGCAGCACTCTGCTGCATGACATTAGTGAGATAAGTGACCAAGTTGCTATAAATTCCATTGAAGGCCAATCTCTCTGCCACTTCAACACCAATTATGAGAAGAGATGCTATCCATCCTCCTGTGAGCAGTCTGCTGACAGGCCTTCCTTTGAGGTCTGTAGACCCATCTTCAGCTATGTTGGTGAGGAGGGGAGATTCAGAGGAGAAAGAGGGTTCCATTGTTATGAGTTGGCTTTTGTTTTCCAACCCAAATGGAGGAAATCGAGGGTACACCACCGAATGTTTTTAACCTCCAATTTGTTTTCCTCCATTACTAGGTATCTTTAAATTATGATATTTCAGATCTCAGACCTCGTGGAAATAAATTGCAGGTCCAGGATTGTCCTATATACGGGAGGGACGGGTAGTGGAGAGGAATGTGGTCGAAAATCTATTTACAGATTTTTTAAATTTTTTAATTGGAATAAGAATCATTACAAAGAACAGCAACAGCGACAAAGACAGCTGAAAGGGCAGAAGACATAGCCCAGTCAAAAACAAGACATCCTCCAAAAGAAGATATGACAATTTTAAAGCTTCACTGTCGGGGTAATGTTTTGTGGGACCCTTCTCAACTATTTGTTGACCTTTATTTTTTCAATATAAGCTTCTTAATTAGGAAAGGTAGGTTTATATTTGGAAGCATTATAATGGAGCAAGGTGGAAATTATTAGTGGGTATATAAATATTTATTTTGAGTTTTTTTTATAGTAATATAATTTATTAGTCTAGATATTTTAAATATATTTATCTAAATATATGGAGAGATATTAATTTAGAGTTATTTTATTTAAATATTATATTTTTATTTTATTTTACTTTAAATACTTTCAAGAGTGATATTGATTACATCTTTTAGATAGATGTTTTTAAGAGATCTATGCTAATTTAATTTTTTTAAAGAGTAAATTACCATAAATATTTTAAATGTATCTATCTAGAAGATGTAATCTATTAAGTGAAGAATTAGAGTTCCATCTAGTTATAATATATATCAAAATAAAAAAGAATGCATTCAAAAACCTTCTATAAAGATTAGGAAGTGTAGGAGTAAATGGTGACTCCCCAACACCCTCAAGATCAATTGCGACCAAAACCACTTCCACAAGAGAGAGGATGGCAAGAAAGCTTGCTTCACAATGCAAGATTGATTAATGGTTGAATTACTATTGCTTTGCTATGCAAATGTACATGAGATGCCTTGCTTATAAAGGCAAGGTTGAAATGTAGTAATGAACATGATGTTGACAAATGTCATAATCCTATGACATGAGATAACCAACAACCTAGTCACCTAGGAAATGATGCATCCTAGCTAGATAAGATAAGTTCTAGAAAAGCCAACTAAGACTTCTAGAAAGAAACTTTTATCCTAAGTAAACTTAACCATGTGAATATGTCCCCTAATTACCTAGTGAATGAATTAACTAGGTACAAGACAATTATTCACACCAACACCCCCCCTTAAGTGCAACTTAGGGAGAAGATGATTAATCAAAGTAATGCAAAGACTATGACTATGGGTCCTGGCTACTAGGCCATGTTAGGTACCCATTTACAATCCAAATGCAACACAATCTCTCACAAGTGTAGAAAAGGAGAAAACCCAGTGAGACAAAACTCCTCTCCAAAAGAGAGAAACAAAAAAAAAGACATGATGTATGGAGGACTCAATGATACCCCCCAAGGACAACATGCATCATGTATATACAATCAAATACCCCCCCATAAGAGGGTAGAAGAGAGATAAGATATTCCCCCCATGATGAAGAAGCTCCAATGCCGATGAAGAATGCTTGAAAACAAAAGATGGCCCAATGTCTGCAAGCAACACATCTTCCCTTAGGAAGAAACAAATTCATAAGTTGATGAAGAAGCCACTCCATGTCCAATTGAAAGGAGGAAGCATGAACGCTCAACATGTATGCCTTTGAAAATTGAGAAGGAACCTCCAAGCTTGAATGAGCCACAACATAATCATGGTCAAACTCAACCAAGAAACATGACAAATCAAGTGAAGGAGGAGACTCATGAATGTCAATCTCCAAAGACAAAGTAGATGGTGTAACAGTTGTGCTAAAACTGTCATCAAAGAGGAGAGAAATCCCCTCAAGTGTGTCCTCCAAATTTGTAGTATGAGACTCCATGAACAAGTTAGAAATCCCTGTTAAATACTCATCCCACAAAGTAAGATCTGAAAAACTATGATCATCCTGTTGAATAGAAGCATCAATGGCTGAAGGAGCAGGAGGTGGAGGAGTAGGAAGCTCAGCACTGGTCTCTAGAATACCAAGTTGTAGATGACCAAACTTCTCCTCACTATCATGGTTCACACTTAATGGAGTGTGTGATGTAGTCAAAGGAACATTATCATCTTTTGAAGCAAAATGTGAAAAGGAATATACACGAGAAGAATGATCAGCCATCCTGATAGCAACAATATCCATAGTCTCCAAGTCCCTTATGTACACCCTATCTGGAGTGAACTCAACTGTTTTACCTTGACCCCTATGAGTAATTTGGTAAATAGAAAGGAGATTAGTGGACAAGGAAGGAACACAAAGTACATCATTGAAGGTCCCTTCCCCCATATCAATAGAACCCTTCCCACTTACCTTCATATATGTATTGTTACCCATCAATATATGAGGTGAATTACAAGGCTCACAAGAAGAGAACATATCCATAGAAGATGCCATATGATGAGATGCCCCTGAATCAAGAAGCCATTATATTTTGAACTATGAGTAAACAAAGTCCTTTCTTACACTATATGATTTAGGCCAAATGCTAGTTAATAATAAATCAAATCAACCCTAGAAAAAGGAGTTGAGAATAAAAAGAAATGTTGAATATTAAATAATTGAGAAAAGAAATAAAATGCTAGAGAGAGAAAGGCTCTTGTATGGATATTTGCATCTTGTTGACTAACCAATGTGGTACAATAAATGTCCAAAATTTGAGATTTGAATTTTGAATGAGAATAATAAAAATATTGTGAGAAAGATGTGCAAAGATTCATGTTGTTGGGGTCATGACTACATCATGTGCTTGGTCATATACTAGGCCACATCACATGAAATAGTTTGAATGGTACAACTTTGTTTGTGATTAATAAAAACTTCTACAATGTACCCATATCTTTTGCACCTATCTCTATGAAAGGGGTTGTACTTAAAAAGCGCATGAGGTTTATAGTAGGATAGAGTGAATTGAAAACTTTCTTGATAGTATTTATACCACTTAGATGCTATAGATAGCTACAAAATGGACCAATCATAAATGTAATCAAGATTGGGGATAGTATTAAATGTTCTTTGGTGATCTTACTATAAATTCTTGATGTCAATAATTGATTATCCTAATGACCTAGAAGATGCCCTTAAATGCATGTTCTCAAATTCCCAACTTGATATTTTTGGTGTGAACAAAGGAAATATAACGCTTGTAGATATTCTAAGAAAGTGTGTCTCAAGATTGGGAGATATAAATTTTGAAATATGAGTATGCTACATTGTGTGACCAAATTAAATGACCAACTCATACCAAACAATATAATCTTAGGTGGAAATATTTAGAAAAAATGATTTGTTAATTTCCCAAATAAATTAAATTGGTCGGTATAACTATGCATTTATAACATTTATGCAAAAGGAAAAGTGTAAAAGTATAAAGTATTCACTTTTATGCTCTACATTAATAAATTATCATCAATTTTTAATATTTCTATTGATTGTAATGTAATGTAATAAGTTGTAACATTTTTTATTTTGGAATAATGGAGAAACCCATAGGTACAACAATCTATCAACAAAGCCAAAAAACCTTCTACAAATGAGAATTGCAATAAAGAATTACTATATTTCCACATAAAAATGAATTACATCATAATACAATATAATTAAATGGTCTTGCTTTAAGAGCAAGGATAAAAATCTGAAGACATACTATGATCATGCCATGTGTCTAAATCCTATGAAATCATAAGCAAAAATATGTAAGTAAGCTTAAGTGAGAAGATGTGAATAGGTTCTCAAGTCTAACTCGCTAAATGATAACAATGAAATGTTAAAGGCTTAGTGAATATGTTTGCAACCTAATCCTTTGTAGGCAAATAATCCAAGCTGAGAAAACCATCCTAGATGAGTTTCCATATGATGTGCATGTAGATCTCGATATGCTCATTCTAATGATGCTCCAATAGGTTGAATGAAATGTGAATGGAACTCTAATTGTCACACCAAAGAATACTGAGACTATCAGGAGGAAATCCAAACTTGGTCAACAACTATCAAAGCCACAAAACCTCTTGGCTAGTTGAAGCTACTACTCAATACTGAACCTTTGTAATTGATAAATTTGCAATAGCATATTGATTTTGGTAAGACCATGCAATGAGGCCAAAACCAAGGAAAAATACAAAACCAAACTTGTAGACTTCCTATTATCAACATCACTAGCCCAATCTAAGTCAACGAAGCTCACAATATGAGAGTATTTTCATGTATGGTGAATGCCAAAATGTATGTGTCCTAAATATATCTCAAAATATTTTTGGTGGCTTTTTAGTGGCTTTCATGTGGATCATGAGATAAATGGGAGACAAATCCAACCAAAAAAAGAAATATCAAAATGATAATATGTCAAGTACAAAAGATTTCCAACCAACTACTTATGTAATTTAGCGTCAATCAAAGTAGTGGAACAACTAGAAGAAAATACATCACTTGACTCAAATAGGGAGGAGGAAAGATTGCAATCAAGCACACCAAATCTTGATTGCAAATCAAAAGAATACTTCTAATAGAAAATGGTAATCCCATATAAAGATTGAATAACCTATAAACCAAGAAAGTAATCTAGAAGTCCAAGATCTATCATATCAAATTGATCTATCAATGCTTGTTGAACACTCTGAATCATGGAAGATAAACTACTTGTGAGAATCAAGTCATCCACATACAACACAAGAATAAAAGGATCATCCCCCTATATATGAGTGTAAACTATGGGAATGAAATGGCATAATGTGAAACTAGAAGAAAGAAAGAAATTATCTATCTTTGCATACCAAGCCCAAGGGGCTTGCTTAAGACCATATAATGAATGAAAAAGATTGCAAAAAAGTGAAGAGTCTTGTCCAAAATATGGAAACTATTCCATATAGATCTCATCATGAAGAGCATCATGCAAGAAGGCACTCTTCACATCTATTTGATAAATTGGCCATCGCTATGATGCAAAAAGTAAAACTATAAGACTAATAGAATCCATCTTGGCAACAAGAGTAAAGGTCTCAAAATAGTTAATGCCTTCAACTTGTTAAAACCCCTTTACAAAAAGATGAGCCTTGAAATTATAGATAGAACCATCAATTGCATAGTTGGTGCAATACACCCAATTGCACCACACCAACTTTCTTCCCTTAGAAAGAGGTACAAGACCCCAAGTATGATTCTTCATCAAAGATGAATAATCATTTTCCATAGTTGTGTCCCACTTATGAATACCTATATTACATATAATTTTTTTTAGGATCATTCAAAATAACATGACTTAAAAGACTAACACTTGATTCCTATGAGGGAGTATGATGAACATTCAAGGGAATACTAGTCAAAGATCCAACTGAATCAAGATTCATGTGAGCTCATCAAGAAAATTTTGTGGATCTGGAAGAACATCCTCATCCTCAAGAAATAAGAAATCCTTGAGACATGAAGAAGGATGAGTACGTAATGAGGAAGAAGTTGGTGATGGAGAATCACCAAATTGGACATCTCACTTGAACAAGAAATATTTGAAAATAACATCAAACAACATTTAAGCCTTAACATCCTCACAATAGCCAATAAATATGAATGGTTGACTCTTTCTCTCCATGGATTTTTTCTATCCATTTAGAATAAATTCCCAAGCCTCACTACCAAATACTTGGAATGAAAATACATCTAGCTTAACATGGGACTAAGCCTCCTCAAGAGTCATATTTCACACTACCTTATGCGGCATGCAATTCTAAACGTAAATATCATAATTGCTTTCTTTAGCCTAAAAACTGGATTCCATGGTCCATGAATGAATATATAATTTTTCATCTCTTATAATTTTTTGTTCTTTCTCTCAACTACACCATTTTGTTAAGCGGTGTAGGGAACTGTAAGCTAATGTTGAATACCATGCTCACTACACAAATATTTGAAAACCTTGTTGGCATACTCCCCCTATTATTTGTGTGATTTCCCATAAATTCCTTGTAAGTCATAAAAGTCTTAAGGACCCCACTCTTTTACCTAAGAAAGTGAACCCATGTACATATGAGAAGTCATCAATAAATGTGAGCACATACCTGACCCTTGAAAATGAAGGAGTCAAAAATGGCATGAGATTACTATGGATCAAGTCTAAATGTGTCTTTGTGTGTGTGGCCTTATCTTTGAAAAAAGGATTTTAATGATGTTTTCCAAGTACACAATCTTGAAAAACTTCCTCTATCTATTAAATCTTAGGTATACTAGTTACCAATGCATGTGTGATCATCAATTGTAGATATCTATAATTGACATGACCAAAGCATTCATACCAAATCTTACTCAAAGAATTTGCATGTACTATAAGAGATGATCTTGATGAACTAGACCAAAAATATCAAACCTATCTAACAAAGATGCATGATCAAGACTCCCTAAATCCACAAAAAACTCAAGGTCATAAAGCTCTTAGATAACCACATCACAAGGTGAGAAATCAACTATCCTACTAATGCCAAAGTGAAAATTTTGATGCACAAAAAGGAGGTTACCAAAACTACATCCTAAATACAACCATCCTCAAGTTGAACAATACCTAATCCAAAAACTAAAATTATGTAGAATCCCCCACTACAATATATGAAGTACTATAATTTGAAAACGACATGACAATATCCTAGGAATATGTCATAGATAAGAAGATCCTAAGTTAAGTATCCAATTCATGGTTGAAGATAAAGACTGTGTAGAAAGGAATTGGCCTTTATTTGTACTAGTGGAAGTGGAATTAGAGGATGAAATGGTGTACTTCTACATGGCTTCATCTAAAGCCTCTAGGACCTCTCTAAACATTTGGTTATGGCATGTCCCTCTTTTCCATAAAAATTGGAAGGTTCTCCTTATTTCTTCTTTGTCTTGGAGGAAGACTCACCTGACTTAGAAGATTTGTAATTCTTAAAAGTGAATTGGTTTTTCTATTCTAAATTGTCTTTTAGCTTAGAGGAATTATCACTGCCTAATAAATAATATATCTTACATTTTTCTCCCATCTCCTTTGGATGATTGTGCTACAAATGCTTGATTTTTTGAACTAGAAATAATATCTAACTATACCAATTTATCATATTCCTATGTTAGATGATCACAAAAATCTCAAAAGAAGGCATGGTAAAAGCATCATCTAATGCATTCATAGTATAATAAAATGTCGAAGAGAAGACCTAAAATGACCCTCTAAGATTAGATAGAATCAAGAAAATGTATTCTTTGTTAGCCTTGTCCTTTCCACAATCCTACAATCGTGACCTTAGTGACTTAAATTTAACCAAAAATTCCTCAATGGAGGAGAAGGAATCAAGTGTAATTTTATTCAATTCTGCCTCAATCTAAAGTGTCAAAAATTTATTAACTGTAGTAAAAATCTCTTTTTACTTATCCGAAATATGCTTAAGATTCCTACAAGACTCAATGTGAAACAATAGACTATATGAAACATGTAGTCAAATTAGTCCCATGACCTCATCCATCTTATTTTTGTATGTAAATTTCTCAACTTTTTTAGTGAACTTGAGTGGTGTACCATCCAATATAGACGATAATCCCTCGGACATGAGCAATCTAGTCATCTGAGGTTTCCAAGTGTAGTAATTATGTGGCATAAAATACTCAATGGAAAAGGTTTCCACCATTTTGTGTTTGGTTTTTTGACTGTACAAAAATGATTAATTTGCTCAATTGAAATATTTTATAATTGATTGATATGTTTTAGGGATAAAATTAATCCCCCATACAACAAGAAAAGAAAACCTTTTTTGCAAATTTTTATAATAGTAGAGTAAAAAATAAAGAGTTCACTTCATATGGAATTTTTGTGTACCTAAAATATAATCTAGAAAAATTAATTTGATGGTTGCATAGATTGTGAAACCAACTTTTTGATGCTTATTCATTTTCAAAAAATAAGCATTGTATGCCCAAGTTATGCTCATTTTCATAAAAGTGCTCCATTAGGGCCTCAAGGCAAAAAAGGTGCCCCAAGTTAAGGCCCTAGTCACCCATGTGACCAAGTGCTAGAGATCAAGGGGGGCTAGTGCCTACAAAATAACTTTTTGTTCTATGGTTAGTTGTTGGATATCCTTTAGAGGCACAAGATGTTGATACTATGTTAAGCCTCTAAGCTTGCAAGTGTATTGTAATTGTTTTTGTTGCTAAATAATGCATTGGAGGGTGGGGGTTTCTATTCAAAAGGGTTTTCCCCATGTATATTGGTATCTATTCTCTTCTATCTATGTATTTTCTATTTTTCTCCCATTCTTTCTTTCTAAGTGAGGGTTTACTTGTCATTATGTTGATTATAATTATGTTGATATGCTAACTTGCATTTCTTTCCTCAAAATGGAAGAAATGAATCCATATCCTATTTTTTCTTTGTGGACATAGTTTTTTTGCACTTGTATCAAGCTTTTGTTTAGTAAACCTTATGATACTAGACGAGCACACATAGTATTTTCCTAACAAAACATCTACATGGGAATTAACTAGGTTCGCCAAAATAAGGCAAAGGAATATGAGATGTATCCAATCAAATGTTAGAAGAAGTGAAGGAATAAGTCCAATATTCTTTTGAGGTACCTATATCAATTGATGGGGCACCTTGAGATTAAGCACAAACCAAACAAATGGTTATACCACTTATCTATTATTTATAAGAACTAGGCTCACAAATCAATTACCTAGGTGGTTTGATGTAAGAGCATCCTTGATTTATAATGAATCTTGTTAACAAAAAATAGTTGTTATTTCTTTCTTCAAGCTTTGTTTTGTAGGTTAGATATTTGAGCATTTGGGTATAGTGTTTGCACTTTCTTGTGTATGTTTCTCAAGGTATAGAGATGCTACAATGTTATCATGGAGAGGATTGTCTATGGTAATATTGCCACACTTATTCATAGGAGGGTTTTCCTAAGTTTTTCTCACCATGTTTACAACCTAAGTGTGTGGCAATGACTTGATCATGTTTTGAGCTTAGCACTTGTACAAGATGCTACTAGAGATGGGTCTATTTGTTGGATCATTTAAAATTCACTATTCATCAAGAATTCTTAAGCATTTATGCTTTCATTCAAGGAGGGAATATTTTTTTTTGTCAAGTTTGGAAATTCAAATTCTAAAACTTTCAATTTATGGGGTTCATGCTAAGTTAGAAATATTATATCACTAGATACTTTCATCATGGTCTATGTTTGGGTTCCACAATCTCTACCATCTAGTTGGACCAATTTGAACCGGCTTAACATGTTTGGCACCAACAACACTTAGCATGTTTGAGGATTTTGTGTTTGGAATTATCCACATTGGGTGGGTATGCTACAAATTTTAGAGGGTCATCCCAATCCATGGGAGATTCTAATGGGATTTGTTTTAAGTTAAGACGTGTATAAGCATGCATCTCTAAATGCATTGTAAATCATCTCTCAAATCTTAAAAATCTAGAAGTTTGCAAACCATAAAGAGATCCATTCTAATCTATATTTGTTTAACTTTGTGCCTTGTTTTATGAATTGAAACCTATTATAACAAGATATAATGTTGACTTCAATTCTTTTTGTTTTAATCCAACATGTGTGTTTGTTGTACTACCTAGTTTAACAATCCTTGTGCGGATTCTCAAACCGTTACCTACATCACATATTACATACACTACTTTATGTTTATAAAAATTATTTCTTAAAATAATATATACTCATACAAAGTATAACACAAGACAAGAACAATGCAAAGCCTACAACTACACCACTACTAACACTAACACCTATTTAAGGCAAAGCATGTTCCTATTAACTTGCTTTTGTTACAACATATATTTGCTTAGTGATATCTAAGAATCCTCTGCAAGTCTATAACATATTTCTTTTCCAAACATACAAAGCTTGATAAGAGATTACAAGCATGAGCAACTATAGATGCCACATTTTAATTGCATCTTGTTAATTTATTTGTTCATGCATAATTGTATGTTGGAACTTTCATTTGAATCTGAAGAATTTATAAGTACTTGCTCTGCCGGTTTTTGTATCTGATGCTTCCTGTTAATGATCTTTTAGTAGACTCCAATTATATCCTTTCATCTCATTATTATTGAAGATTTGTAATGACTGGACTTACACAAAGTTTTTGAGAACCTATGCATTTGTAGAGTACAGAATGTGAGCGAATATTTACTTCTTCAATGGTTAGAAGACTGAGTTTCGTTCAATAAAGTTGTCTTAAAGGCTAAACTTTTTATTAAAAAAAACTTAAAAAGAATTACATTTAAAATGTAATATATGTATATTTTAGTGATTCTATTGATCTTATATAAATTTTATACAAAATCTTGGCAAATAGTTATCTAGAAATTTATCTACTGCCAAATCTAAATTTTGAAAATTTTGTGGAAAAATAGACAATTGACTCAAAATAGCCCATAGTAAATACCCTGCTTTCTTATTCTTCTAACCCATGACTTCTTTTTACAGGCATTTGTAGACATTAACCTTTCTTTGACTGGTTGCAAATTGCAGACAGTTATAAAATGCAGTTGTGAACTCTCATACTGACATCTTTTATTGCAAACAGTTCCACTCTCCAAGTTCATAGAATAATAACTAAAAATAAAAGTACAGTGTATTTTCATGTTCCACAGGAATAGTTGAGGTACAAATTCTACAAGATTCTCAGATTTCTGTTACATAAACAGCCAACATACATGCCAATGTCTGACTTGGGTTGAAAAGGTCTTTGTAGAATTACACAGAAGTGGTGCTTAGTGATCAGGATATCTCCTCATCTTTACAAGCAATGCTTTCTACCTTCTTGTAGATAAAGCAACTCGCAAAAGAGGCATAGACGCATAAGAATAGTGCACTCAGTGCAGCCAGAAGCCAGTAGAAGTAATCTAAATGAGCTTTGTTTAAATTGTCTGCAAACCAGCTTTGTCCCTCGGCTTTGCTACTAAGTTCCTCAATAATAGAAATAATAATACTACTCAAGAAACTGCCAACACCAAAGACGCTCAAATACATAGCAATTCCCAAGCTTCTCATTGTGTCAGGCATCTGATCATAAAAATACTCTTGCAAACCTATCATTGTAAACACATCTGAAACACCAAATAGGATGTACTGTGGAAGCAGCCAAAAAATGTTCAGTGGAATTGTTGCATGGGGCTTGTCTATCAAACCATATTCCTTTGCTGCTTGGAGCCTTTTCATTTCTATCATTGCTGCAACAATCATGGAAAGAACAGAAGAAAACATACCAACACCTATCCTTTGCAGCATTGTTATACCACGGTCATTTCCAGTTATTCTTCTGGCAAGTGGAACAAATATTCGATCATAAACAGGCACCAGCACAATAATGGACAGGCTGATAAAGCTTTGCAAGGTTGCTGCAGGGACTTCAATGTCTCCAATGATCTTTCTATCCATTGTGCTGCCCTGTTTTGTGAAAAATGTTGGAGATTGTGCAAAAACAACCCCATACATCAAACAAGCCACCCAAATAGGAAGCAACCTTAGAACAAGTTTAACCTCTTCAACTTGTGTGATCGTGCATAGCCTCCAATTAATATCTGTCTTGTACTCAAGGTCTAACGGAACTGCAACTGTTGCTTTATCAAGAAACCTGCAAAACAACAGCGACTATGTGAACATTTTCTCCAAGTTTGTCAACTACATTTAAAAAAGCAACATGTTTAAACCTAAAACTAAATATAAATATGACAATCTGTGCACTCTTTAGATGCATATAAACATGTGAAATGGATTACCCAAATTGGTTTGTAGGCAGAAGCTTTCTCGTTGTGTCACTTGTGAAAGGTTCTTGAATAACAAGTGCTCTCTGTTCTCCTTGAGAAGGAATAGGGAGATCCCACTTACGAAATGCAGCGACAAAAACTTGGATAATTTGAGTAATTGGACTGGTAGAAGGAAGTTTATGCCGGTACATTTTTGTGCCGCACAAGAAGACAGAGAGAGCTAATGCCATGGCCATAGTTGGGATGCCAAACCCTACACCCCATCCAACATTTTCTTGAATGTACATGATAATATTAATAAATAAAATTAACCCACTGGTTAAACCAAAATACCACCAATTGAAGAACGAGCTCTTATGCCTCCTTTCGGTTGGGTCTTCTTGATCAAATTGGTCTGCACCAAATGCTTGTAAACAAGGTTTGTGACCTCCTTGACCCAATGCCACCAAGTACAGAGAAAAGAAGAAGAAACCCAGCTGGAAATCTGAAGGTTTGGGGCAGAAATATGATGCGTCAACACATTTGGGTGGGCTAAATATTGTTAGAGATGCTGAAAGTGTTAAACAGATCAACCCCTGCAGCCAGACAACATCCTAGTTAGTAATGCTTATTATTTCTACTTTACTCTGAATTTTTGTCAACTCAAACAAAAATTGAACTGAATTCAAATACTTTGTACTTAACAAAAACCAAACCAGACACTTCAGTAAGTTACTCATTTTCCTTGTCATTTATTCACATGTTTGCCTGCAGACTGGCAACAGCCTTGCTAAAGTGTAAATACATTGAATTGAAGAATAATTGCAAACCTAAACAAAAAGTTAGCCCAAATTAATCTAATTTGCAATTGCAGGTACAGTTCCTTATCAAAAATACCAAACTAGGGTCGTCGGCAAGGTACCCAGTTTACTTGTTATTTTTCCACACACATACACTGCTAACTTGTAAGGACAGCGAAAACCACTTTTCTTTCTAAAGCATGGACACAAAAAATACAGAATGGCTAATACTCACTATTGCTCAAAGTTTCGTCATGGTCACAATCACTGATTGTTGTTTTATTGAACGTCATAAACAACCCAATTCACACCATGTGAGATTATCTACCTATATAATAAAAAATAATCCTTCATGGTGTTAGTATGTCAGTTTGTTTACATACAAAGAGCTAGGTGCGCACTTAAAAGTTAAAAGACATCGCTATGGTGTTAAGACACTGAAAAATCCATTTTTCTTCTCAGATGTCACCGAACAAAAAATCATAGATGAAAGTTCTCAGTATAGCTCAAGATTTCTAGATGGTCACAATTTATGATAATAGTTCTATTGAACTTCATTAACAACCCAATTCACACTTAGTGAGATGATTTATTTGGCGAGGAAGAATCCTAGCGATTGACTGCCAATTTTGTATTGCAGAATCCCACAATTTATTGACAAGAATTCTAAGGTTCATTAAAATAAAATACATTGTCAAAAACTCCAAAGTTCAATGGATACAATATATAAGCGAGAAAAACACAAAATTTACAAACGAGTTCAGACAAAACGCATTTTAACAAATCCTCTGAAACAGCATCTCTTATAGCTAACATTTTTTTTTCTTTGTAAGCATCAGTGAAAAAAATTCAGAGTTGATAGCACTCATTATTGCTCAAGATTTCTGCAAGGCCACAATCAATGATTGTAGTTTATTGAATCTCATAAACAACCCACCAATTCAAATCATGTAAGATGATCTATTGTTGAAAAATTAAGGTTTACATATTCTAATAAAGTCACTTAGTGTTAGATTTAATAAAGAATTAGTTTGTACAGAATTCAATGTTTTATAAACATTTGCAGAGTTCATAAAAAATGCCAAAGCATTAATATTATATATATTATTTTTTATATTCTCTGTACAACAATAGTTTAATATTACAATGTTTGTGCCTGCAATTTTTTTCAACATCTATACAGAAAGGTTTAATCCTAGTGATGGTGTGTGATTGCTTGTATTTGTAGATACACAGAGAAATGTACCCACCCACCTAGTTATTTGTTCACAGACACTGGTAGAGACGCTAAAACATCCCTTCTCCTTCTTAAACATAACTGAGAAAAAAAAAACAGTTGATAATTCTAGTATTCCACAGGATTTCTGCATGATCACAATCACAGCATGTGCTTTTATTAAACCTCATAAACAGCTCAATTCAAACTGTGATGATAGGTTCAGCAAGGAAGAACTCCAGTGACTTATTCTCAATCATGTAGTGCAGAATCACAAGGTTCAAATAGAATGAAATATATTGGTCAGAATCCCAATGTTTAACATGCGATTGAGATGAATGATAAATTTCGAAGTGGGTACAAACTATAATACCCAAAAAAAAAACATACCAGCAGATACACAAGAGAAGACACAAGAATTGTCCAGTACCGACCCAGATAGGAATCTGCAACAAATGCTCCGAGGAGGGGTAGCATGGATGCCACACCTGACCAGACATTGACATTTTTTGCAGCAGTAGCAGTGGTCTCTTGCATGACACTTGTGAGGAAGGTGATCAAGTTGGCCGAAATGCCATAGTAGGCCAATCTCTCTGCTATTTCAACACCAATGATGAGAAGGGATGCTGCCCATCCTCCTGTGAGAAGCCTGCTGACAGGCCTTCCTTTGAGGTCTGTTGATCCATCCTGAACTATATTGCTACCAAGGAGGGGTTGTTCACAGGATGAGGAGGAAATGGGTTCCATGGCAATTGAGTAATAATTTCCTTCGTTTTCGGATCTATATATGGGTCTATGTATAAGATCTATCAAATGGGCAAATGCTTTGCATGTCTTTCTTTAGGCAGAAGTGACAAACTTCTGAACTGTATTAAAACATATTGAAATATGTTGCAGGTCAATAGCAGGTCGGCCCATATTTGGATGGGAAGCCATTATGCAAAGCCGGAGCCTTAGCCCTGTAGAAAACCATATTTAAATGTTGGGGTTTGATCCAGTATCGATTATATAATGTAATTCATCATGTGGCCTGTAAGATTTTTGGTTTTTCCCTAAAACAAGTTTTACCAGCCTATGGGTTAACGAATTGGGGACTTTCAACGACGAATATTCTCAGGACCCTAAGTGTTCGATATTGTCAGGACTGTGTTGGAAAATGTACAACAAGACAAAGTCTTTATAAGATTTACCAGATGGTGCCAGAGACCTGGAGAAATAGAACTAGCTTATGTATGCGCTCCCCGGAATGACCGTTGCCGGTACCCACAATTTGGCCGACTTTTTCCAGTATCTGAGATTTTTGTGCCCGCAGGAGACATAACAAGGGAACTCACGAAAGGAAATATAAGGATTTTCTCCATTTTTGCTGTAGAGTACTGTGGAGGGAGGAGAATTTCGAGCTTAACTACAAAAGTTTTCTGCATTTTTGGAGTTCTTTTGACCACAAATTTGGCGATAAAGAGGCGGCTGTAATATATTATTTCCGAAGCCTCCTAGTCTTTTTTATTATTATTAAATTTATTAAAGCAAATAGGAGATGACAAGAAAACACTTAATAGCATTTTGTTTCCACACTTCATAATAGTTGGCTTCAAGATTTCTCAATAAATTGTGTGCATATTTTTACATCGATGTTTCAGATCATACTCCATGATCCATCATCAGGATGATCATTTTTTCTCTCTCTCTATGTTATTCATCCTGATGATGGATCATGGAGTATGATCTGAAACATCGATGTAAAATATGCACACAATTTATTCAGAAATCTTGAAGCCAAGAAAACAGTTCCAAAACCTCCTAATTGCAAGGCACCATAGCCGGCAAGGTTCGTATCTAATGTTAACTTTCCTCTCTGGATGATCATAACTGAAGTCCCTCTCCCTTGGACGGGGTCTACTCCACAAATGTCAATCAATGTTAGGGCTAGGGGTAGCTCAGAAAGGAATTATTTGTGCATATAAGAAGTGAAAGGATTTTATATCAAATTTATAGAATTATATAGTTATTATATGAGAGGACTAGTTTTATGTTGAAATGTTTCAGAGATTAAATTGAGGCGTGTTTCAAAGGATATAGGATTCATTTTGTTGAAAAGAAAATGGTGGAGCAGAGCACAAGGAGCGAAAAATTGCAGAAGGAAGGTGACCGAAAGATTCAAGATGCAATGAAGGTTGGAGGCTTAGCCCCTGTTTAGAAGGGCTCGGGCGACAAGTGGAAGGGGAAGGAGATTTCATGGGGTGTTAAGACGGTGCGTGATTGGTTAGAGAAGGATCCGCAGAGGTGGAAGAGGCCAGAGGTTTGGTGCGACAAGGAAAGAGGTGGAAGTTTGTCTCCTCGCGTGAATAAAGATTGGTCTGGGCGGTAACAACAAAACATAAATCAAAATCAAAGAAGAAAATCCTGGGTCAATCCCTGTAGCAACAATTGGTAGGAGAAAAATTCAAATTTGGATGCAACAAAGAGGAAGCGCAGAAGGAGAGATCATAGCCCCAGATCCAACCCTAGTAATAATGACGATTTTGGTAGGGTGGATCGTAGAACCTTTGTTTTGGGATCTAAATGGTTCGGCCCTTCAATCAAAAGGTTGGAAGAGTTGGGTATCATTATGAAATGGTTCGGCCCTAATTTGAATTGGGACACCTTGATTCAATGGTGGCACAGTAGGTGGGGCTCGAAGATGGGTTTCAAAAATTTGGCGAATGGATTCTTCCTTGTCATTTGCCCTTCTATCACAATTCACTCAAATATTTTGGAAGGAATTTGGCTCATGGATGGCTATGGGTTCTATATGTGGAAGTGGGAGGTGGGTTTTGATCAGCACAAGCACCAGCTTACCTATATCCAAGATTGGTATAAAATTCCAAAGCTTCCTTATGAATTTTGGCAAGCTAATAGCATGGAGGAGATTGGAGAAAATTTGGGGAAATACATTTGTGCAGACGAATGGGCAGAAGAAGATGGAATAAGCACTTATGTGTGCATTTGTGTGGAGAATCCGCCTAACAACACTAGGTGGAAGGAAATGGAGATTCATACTGATTGGGGTGTTCTAAAGAAATCCTTGGTGTTTGAACCCAGACCACAGGGGTAATTGGATCGACACCCTAGGCTAGAGAGCTTGGGATCACCCATTATCTTGGGCTAGTGGTCAATCTAGTAAACCTAGGTCTGAAGTTCCAAAAGGGCAAGGTGTTGATGCAGATCCGCCCAGTTCTAATCCGGTGTAATTGAATCAAGAAAACACCAGGAAGGAGGTACTGGTAGAGGCAAACTCTCAGGTGCACCCCGAAGACATAAATATAGCCCTTAACAACAAAGTCAATGATGTGTTGAACATCATAGACAACAACCTGAGAAAGGATAATCTCAACTCACTAATTGAGGTGAGCAAAGAGCTAGTAGAATTAGCTCAAGAAGCTAAGGAGGCGTTGATTGATCCATTTGCGTTGGGTGAAGATGATTGGCTAGAACATGCTGGGGAAGGGGAAGTAGCACTTGGCTACAATCTTGAAGAGGGAATGGCTTTGGATTCAATTCAAGAGGGGTTGGGCATATGTCAATTCGAGACCGATGTGCTTTCTCCAGATTGTGGGGAGCACAAGAAAAGTGGAAGAGTGCCAAATGTGGAAAAGTTGAAGATTGACGGCGAAGCGGCTGGTCAAAAAAATATTATGGATATGTTGAAAGTAGGGAAGGGGGAAACCCTTCCTGAAGAACAATGAAAATATTCACATGGAATGTTAGGGGCTTGAATGCCCCTAAAAAGCGTCTCCTGGTGAAAGATCAATTAGTGGCTTCACAGGCGGGAATTTGTATATTACAGGAGAAAAAGTTAGACAAAGAGGGTGTGTTGGCTTTCAGGAAAAGGATGGGCCCATGGAAATGGCTAGAGGTGGAGGCAATATGAGCAGCTGGTGGCCTTTTTACTCTTTGGAGACCTAATTTGGCCTCTCTGGAAAATTTGTTTGCGGGTAACAGGTGGATAACTTGCTCAATAAGAAGCTTTGTGTCAAATATTCAGATAACCCTGGTCACTGTGTATGGCCCTATTTCATGTGTAGAAAAGTGGCAAGTTTGGGCAGAAATTGAGATATTTTTCCAAAGTCGAGTGTTAGGTCCTTGTTTAATTGGTGGGGAATTCAACGCAATTTTGTACTCGAAAGATAAGTGAGGGGGGGAGTAACCAGGAAACTTCAATCGCAGATAGATTTTGAAGAATTTGTGAGGAGGAACCAACTAATTGATCTTCCATTGGCTAATGGAACGTTTACCTGGACAAATAGAAGATAGGAGTTTTGCTCAATTACAAAGAATTTGGATAGATTTTTCTTCATGGGTAATTTGGCTGCCTTTCCTTTTACTCTGGATTGCAAAATTCTTCCTTGCCCAAGTTCGGATCACTTCCCTATCCTTTTGGACATTGTTGGGGAGAAATGCCCACCCATATGTCCTTTCAAAAATTAAAATATGTGGCTTAAGGATCCAAATTTGCTACCTCTTATCGATCTGTGGTGGGGAGAAGTAGAGGTGATAGGATCCAAAATGTTTATTTTGTCAGCAAAGTTAAAGCACATAAAGCAGCGGTTGAAGGAGTGGAACAAATTAAGCTTCAAGAACATCTTTGAAGAGAAGAAATGCATTGAAGGGGAGCTCTTGGCCTTAAATGAGGAAGTAATACGGTGGGGCATGGACAATGAAAGGTATATTTAGGAAAAGGAACTCCTTAATAGGTGGAATGACATTTTGGCAAAAGAAGAGGTGTTTTGGCAGCATAAATCTTGTGAGTTATGGTTAAGTGATGGGGACAAAAGCACAAAGTTCTTTCATAATTCCACAAAAATGAGACATGAATTTAATAGGATATCAAGTCTGAAATTGGCGGATGGTAGTGTGGTAGATCAGCCTGGTCCTATTCCGGAAGTAGCGGTTCTTTTCTTTAAAAACCTATTGAATGACTAGGAAGGCTCAAATCTTCAGGCACAACAAGAGCTTCTGAGTTGCATTCCTAAGCTAGTGACAACTGAGTAGAACTTGTTTCTGAATAGGCCATTCTCAGAAGATGAGATCAAAGCGGCTATATTTCAATAACACCCGGATAAATCTTTAGGACCCGATGGTTTTCCTACTACCTTCTTTCAACATAGTTGGGAGATTGTGGGCCTGGATGTGGTGGAAGCTATAGAGGACTCTAGAGCCTCGGGAAGAGCTTTAAAAGAACTCAACAATACATTTATTTCCCTCATCCCAAAGAAAGAGAAGCCAGATAGATTGGAGGACTTCAGGCCCATTTCTTTGTGCAACACAGTCTATAAAATTTTGGCAAAAGCAATAGCTAATAGATTGAAGGTGATTCTTCCAAGTCTGGTTTCTGAAGAACAAATGGGTTTTGTGCTAAGTCGCTCAATCTTTGATGGAGTTATTGTGGATAAAGAATCCATTCATTCAATCCTTAATACATGGAATCCCTCAATGATCCTCAAGTTGGATAGTAAGAAAGCCTATGATAGAATTAATTGGAGATTTCTATTCAAAATTCTAGAGGCATTTGGCTTCTCATTCTCCTTGATTGACTAGATTTTTGGTTGGATAGCATGCCCAAGGTACTCAATCCTAATCAATGATTCTCCTCATGGTTTTTTTGAAGTTTCACGGGGCCTAAGACAAGGGGATCCCTTGCCTCCTTTCTTGTTCATTTAATGGCGGAGGCTTTGGGGCGGGCTTTTGCTCAAGCGACTACTTCAAGGAGACTCAAAGGAGTACAAATAACAAGTACTTTGTCGCCTTCCACTCATCAATAGTTTGTAGATGATAATTTGCTACTGGGGAGAGCAGAGGTATCAGAAGCAAGAACCTTCAAAAGAATTCTTTCAAAATATTTTGCGGCATCAGGTCAAGAGGTGAGCTCTGAAAAGTCCAAAATATTTTTCTTCTTTGTTAACCTGATTTTGGAAAAGCAACTCTTGCAAGTACTAAAGTATAGAAAAGGGAAAATGCCTTGCAAATAACTTGGATTGCCATTGGCTCCGGGACAGCATTCAAGCAAATTGTGGGACCCCTTGTTGTCTAAGATCGATCATAGATTGTCCTCTTGGAAAGGATGATGGCTTTCTTGGGTTGGCCAGTTAATGCCAATAAAATTAGTATTGGCAGCACTTCCAATCTACATGTTGTCTTGTCTACCTCTACCTAGGGGTACGAGTGACAAACTCAATCAAAAGTTGAGGAAATTCTTTTGGCAAGGTGGGTCAGAAAAGAGAAAATTTCCACTAATAAAATTGGAGAAGGTATGTAGTTCAAGAGAGGCAGCAGGGGTAGGTATCAAAAAACTGGCTCTTCAAAACAAAGCTTTGGGAGGGAAGCTAGCATGGCTAATATATGCTTGAAAGGATCTGAAATGGGTAAGAATTCTAAAAGCTAAATACGTGCAGGATAGTCTGACAAGATTCTTCACGACTCAAGTACTCCCCAAAGGATCTCATGTGTGGAATTTTATTTGTAGCTGCCAGGATTTGATAGTTGACTTCCTATCGTGGGATTTGGGTGATGGTAGATAGACATTTTTCTGGGAGGACTCTTGGGGCAGTTATAACAAATTGGAGAATGTGGAATTTTTAAGAGATGTGAAAGAAGTCACAAAGAGGACCTAGGGATCTCGTGTTAGGGTAAAAGCACAAATCTGTGTCACACTTTATAAAGGAAAAGACCAACAGTGATCCAATTTTTAAACTTGAATCACTAAAAAGTAGCATATATGTTTTGAATTTTGAAATGAAGTAAACTAGTAAAATATGTATTTTTTAGTATATTTTATGTTTGTATTTTTTTTTTAAATTAAAAATATATTTTAAACTAGTTTTTAATAAATTAAAACTATAATTTAGTTGCTGAAAAAAATGAAGTTGCATGGGACGTCAAACTTTTTATAGTAATTTTTTTTTTCTTTCAAATTTTTTGTGTGTATTTATAACTTGAAATTTTAGTGCATGGATACATTTTTTCCAATTTTGATAAATATACATTTTTAAATAAATATTAAAATGTGTGAATCAAAAAATAGCTATTTTCATCGGATGTCAACTTTCATATATGTTAGAATTGGCTATGGATGCTAAGATCTATGGACCAAATGGAAAGCACAAAAAGAGAGAAAGAATGTGACAAGAATAAATTGTATTCAATGTCAATGATATGAGATGATTGTCTACAAATGAGAGATATCCCTTGGTTATATAGCCAAGGTGAGATGCAAGATGTCATAAGATTATGACAAGTGTCTTAATCATATGACATGAGACAACTAATCACACTTACATAGGTTCACATGTAGTAGTTGTCAAAGGATAAGATAACAACTAATGACAACTATCATCTTCTAGAAAGATTCCTTCCTAGGACCTAAGTAAACTTAACTAAGATGTAAATTAGTCCCCTAGTAATGAACTAACTAGGTACAAGACTTTATTGACATCAACACCCCCCCTTAAGTGCAACTTAGGGAGTAGTAGATTATTATGCAAATGATACAAAGATGAAAAGATAGGTCCCAGCTACTAGGCCATGTTAGATACCCATGTACATATGCAAATGCAATCAATGCAATCTCTCACAAACAGAGAAAAGGAGAAAACCCAGTGCGGAAAAACTCCTCCCCAAAAGAGAGATGAAATATACAAAAAAAGAAATGCTCTCAATGATGAATGAGAAGGTAAAAACCCCATGTGAGGAAAAAGACCCCCCCCCATAAGAGAGAAGAAGAAGAGAGACAAGGTAGCCCCCCTCAATGTTGAGTCTCCTGCAATGATGGTAGAAGCTCGACATTGAATGTTGAAGATGATCCAATCTCGTCGAACAACGTTCCTCCCCTTAGGAAGAAACAAAACCAAGGATATATGCAGATGTCAGGAATATGGATGATGTATGATGGTGTCTTTGAAGCATGCTCAAGTGTCTCCATGTCGATGTTGAAAGCTGAAACACTCCAAACAGGCATTCTAGGCCACACTGCTGAAGAGGACAATCCAACATCTAGTAGAGAAGAATGTAGAGCACAGTCCAAAGACAAAGATATCCCCTCTGAAGACAAAGAAGTCTCCTCCAAATGTTGTCCAAAAGAATGCACAGTCACCAATCTGTGAAGAATGATCATGTAGAGAATGAACAAGAGGGTCAAGGTGTTCCCTCACAACAACCGAAGAAGGTGCATCTTCATCAAAGAGAAGATGAATGTCATCAGTAGTGTCCTCCAAATCTACAAGATGAGACTCCACAAACAAGTCTGAAATACCTGTCAAGAAGTCATCCAAAGTAGCCATATCTAGAAGACTATGTATATCTTGCTACACTGAATCACTAGGAGCCAAAACTGTAGCAACACAAGCATCATCAAGTACAACAGTAGATGGAGGAGATAAAATACATGGCTCAAGTACTGGATTTGATGTGAGAACTCCCAAGTTCAAAAAGCCAAATGTCTCCTCTAAATTATGATTCATATGATCAACAACTGTAGGAACAAGGTCATCATCAGAAGCAAACTGTGCAAAGGTGTATAATCAAGATGAATGATCAACCACCCTAGTAGCAATGATCTCTTGAGTCTCCAAGTCTCGAATGATAACCAAATCAGGAGTGAACTCCATGGTTCTCCCATCTCCACCATGTGTAATCTGATATATGGAAAGAAGATTGTTCGTCAAATGAGGAACACACAAGACATCCTAAAAAGTGTTGTCCCTAATGTAATAGATCCCTTCCCTGTTACACTCGTGTATGTATTGTTTCCCATCAAGATAGGAGACATAGAACAAGACTAAAATGAAGAGAAGATAGTCTATGAAGATGCCATATGATGTGATGCTCCTGAATATAGAAGCTATCTCCCTAATCCTGGACCTGAATGAGCACAAAGAGCTTGTCCTTTATATTCTGATGTAGATGTTTGACCTTTGTCCTTTTTAGATTGTTTTGAAGTAGAAGGCGAAGAAGATTCAGACATTCTAGAAGGCAAATCAATGTGATTCCTTTTGAGAAGAGTTTTCAACTCATCAATATCCTTCTTATAACAATAATGTTCTTCATGTCCATCCTTCTTGCAATATGCACAAAAAGGCCTCTCCTTCTTAGATGATTCTCCTTTTGAAGAAGATTTTTTCTTTGATTGATCTGAATGTGGATTTGCTTGATCTGAATGTTGATTATTCTTTGCTTTCTTCTGTTTCTTATTTGATTATAATTATTTCACCTGACTAACCAACAATGCCTGAGATTTAGAAGTCTTGATGAGACCCATTGAGATAAGCTTTTGTTGCTCATGTATCAACATCTCTGAAAATGATGCAAATGAAGGTGTAGTATATGCAGACCCCATAGTCAATCTATGAGTATGAAAGCTAGAAACAAAAGAAGCATAATTAGGACCAAGCTTGTTCATTGTATTATACACCAACTGGATGTCCTTCTTATCAATTCCACATGCTTTACATTGCTCTCTTAGATCATTAACCTTAGTGATGTAGTCTTGGATGTTGTCAAAGTTCTTAGGATCAAGAATCATCAAATCATTATCAATTTGATAACCTCTTACTTCATCTGTAGTACCATACAATGTTTTCAATTTTTCCCAAGCTTCATGAGAATTTTTATATGATTCAATTTGGAACAACAAATCTTGAGAAACTAGTCTACGAAGACACCAAAGAGCTTTGGCATGTTTGATCATCCATTTTAACTTTTTATCTGCATCTGTAGGTTTAGGAACCTTATTTTCAACATATAGAGAGTGACCTTCTGTCATTAGAATATTCCATGCATTTTGATTCCATGTTGAATAATTATATGATGTGAGCAAAGGAACCTTAGAATGATCCATGAAAATGAGAGAGCAAAAGCAAACAGATCAAAGCAATGCACCAAGAGACCCCCCCCCCCAAATCACTCAATCAAGAAACCCCCAAAGCAATATCTGATTTGGCACTTTATATTTAGTGCATTTACAATTGCTAGATGCCAAAAACAACAAGCTAGACTTGATCTTAGTGCTTACAGATGCCAAAATAGGCCACAGTATCAAGTACAATTTTTGGTACAAAATGAGATCAATCTGATCCTACCATTGAGAAGTACACGAAAAATCATGCACTTTCAAAAAAAATTGCACACAAAATGTTACAGTAGGAGCAAGATATGAGCTCCCAAAGTTCCCAAAATGAGGACGAAGCAGCAACACTGTGAGAATCTGAAAATTTTGGAAAACCCAGGAAACAAAACTAGAAACTGATTGTACCACTGCGTAGAGCATGAAAAATTAGCCCAAATAAAAAAAAATTGGTCGAAAAAAGGAGTCAAAATGAGCAAGATATCGTCATTTGAAGTTCACCTCCAAAATCAAGAAGCTCAACAGAGAGGGGGTAGAAAAATTTTCAAGGAGTGCTGACGTATTGCTGACATTAAATTTGACATCTAACCAGTCGTCAAAAAAATATGTTGCTTAAAATTGACAGTCCCGATGAGTGTAAAAAAAGAATATACCCTCATGTGCCAGAATATTCTCTAGGCGGTACCGAGAACCTCCAAAAAGAATTAGAATATTCTTTTGTACTTCTGCTTGGATTTGACTAATGTCAGATGTATTTTTGAAATTGTTGTCGTCGATTGATGAAGTCGCCGGTGGCCAAAAAAGTGACCGATGGAGAATAAATGAGCGCCGATTAGAATTGTCGGCTGATGGAAGTGCTTGTGGGAGAGGAGGGGCCCACCAAGAACTTGCCACAGTGAATGAGATCTCGCCACGTGGCCTTCAATCACTGATGTGATATTCTCTAGGTATAGGTTTGCATGAAGGGTACATCTATGTACCTTTCCGTAAAACTTTTGCATTTTTTATTTTTTATTTTTAACAATAAAATTTTCAAATGACTTTACAACAAAAAATTAATCCAAAGATTTTGATTTTTCTAAAAAAAAATTCAAAAATTTTCAACTGGAAATTTTTTATTTATTTTGAAAAATTGTACCCTGCATATTTATGATGACCTGGGGTCGTACGGCTCTTTGGGCAAAAAAGTTTTGCCTCACCGGACAACTGCTCCGAATTGGACAATTTGACAGTCAATCTTAGGGTTTTTGGCCCTTCTAGATGCAATGGCAGGGTCGGATTTGACCCAAAATGCTCCAAAATTGCAGCTACCTTCTAGATCTGGCAACCACTCTTCAGCTTCAAACCCTCATAGATTTGGCCTCGTATGCCCGATTTGGACGAAACAAAAGGCAAAATCGACTTTCTCAAACCTTTCAGATGCAATGGTGAGCTTAGATTTGCACCAAAAAGCTCTGATTTGAACCTACAATAAAGAGCCAAAAATGGAACCTCCCCAAATCTGGAATCTCTCTTCAGAAAAAGACTCTCCAATGGCACCCAACCCGCTCTGATACCATGTTAGAATTGGCTATGGATGCTAAGATCTATGGACCAAATGGAAAGCACAAAAAGAGAGAAAGAATGTGACAAAAATAAATTGTATTCAATGTCAATGATATGAGATGATTGTCTACAAATGAGAGATATCCCTTGGTTATATAGCCAAGGTGAGATGCAAGATGTCATAGGATTACGACAAGTGTCTTAATCATATGACATGAGACAACTAATCACACTTACCTAGGTTAACATGTAGTAGTTGTCAAAGGATAAGATAACAACTAATGACAACTAACATCTTCTAGAAAGATTCCTTCCTAGGACCTAAGTAAACTTAACTAAGATGTAAATAAGTCCCCTAGTAATGAACTAACTAGGTACAAGACTTTATTTACACCAACAATATTAAATATTTAACTAAAATGGAAAAAAATTATACCATCTTAAAATAGATTCTTTTATCTAGTGCATCATATTTTTTTCATTTTTTTTAATAAGTTTTAGTATTTTTCCTTGGCATAGTAATCAACCTAATATTTTGTGTTGATAACCTACTTTTAGTAAAAATAAAAAATAATTAAACTATTAAAATAAATATATTTTTGAAAACTACACTTATGGATCTACAAAAAGGTATTTTTTATATTTTTTAAAAAATGTTATTTATATTAGCAGGAGTTATTGAAACTTCAAGTTTTTCAAATAATTTTATTTTTTGGTAGATCGGACTCAAAGTGGTGCTCCATATATTTTTAGCCAACAATTTTAGTTGAAAAAGTTGTGGAAGCATCTAACTTAGCTAGAATGAATCTTACTAGATCATATGTTTGACCAAAATTGATTTTTAGTTAGAAATACTTAAATTCAGTTGTGCTGATAAGTTGGTTGAAAGTGTGACACAACTTTGTGCTTTTACCAATTAGAGACTTCTTGGAAATTGAAGATTCAAACGATGCTCTGGCATGGCACTAGAAGGATCCCTCTCAGTTGGGCTTAAGCGAGGGTGAAATCAAAACTTTCAAGGATATTCTTAGCCAACAACCCATTTGACTAAGCGGAGGAAAGGATGTCCTTCGCTGGTTTGGCTCTTCAATGGGCTCTTACCAAGCTAAGGAAGGATACAACATACTTTCTAAACAATAGGAAACATCGTCTGATATTCCCAGTGATTTGTGTTGGAATAAATTTTGTCTTCCTAAGGCTAGGATATTTGCATGGGTAGTTGTTCAGGGGAGAGTACTAACATCAAAAAGGTTAAAGAAATTTGGCATCAATGGTCCTTCAAGGTGTGTGCTATGCAAGGCGGCAGAGGAGTCAAGTGACCACCTCTTCCTTAATTTTCCTTTTACCAGACAATGTTGGGACTAGCTATGTGCGAAGCTATGTCTATCTAGAGTTTCCCCTAGGAATTTGAAGGGTTGGCTTAATGGTTGGCCAAGGTTAGGAAATGGTTCGATATTAGCTGGCTTTTGGACATCAAGTCCTTCCTTGTTGTTGTGGGAAGTATGGAAAGAAAGAAATCAAAGGATCTTCAGGGATAGTGCTATGTCATTAACTTCTTTTCTAAACAAACTAGAAGCCTGTATGGTAGAGTTGATGAACTCAAGAGTTGAACAAGGGGCCAAGTCGAACTCATCCTTCTCATGTTGGGATGCGAGAGTATTAAAGATGCGGGATGGGTTGAAAGTTCCCACTCAAATTGGGCTAGGTGGAAAGGCGATGAAAGAAGAAAACAAAATAGTCAAATGGCTTTCTCCGGGACGTGGTTGGTATAAGCTAAATTTTGATGGTGTTGCCAAAGGCAATCCAAGCCAGTCGAGAGCAGGGTGCATTATTAGAAATTTGCAGGGAAAGACTGTAGAGAGGCTGGCTCTAACGCTTTTTTCGAGAACAAACAATTAGGCAGAACTTCAAGCAGTATCACAAGGGATAAAATTATATTTGGAGTTAAATATTAGGAATATTAGCATTGAATGGGATTCTTTGTTGGTGGTCAATGCTCTATGATTGGGTAAGTTCCAGAATTGAAAGCTTAATTCTCTGTTGGAGGTCACTTTGAAACAGTTGAATCAGTTTGAGAACTATGAAATTTCCCACATTCTAAGAGAAGAGAATCAAGAGGTTGATTCTTTATCAAATCTCGGAGCCAACGAGATCTCCCTTAAGGAGGTGAGCTAGGAAGACCTTTTGGATGAGTAACTGATGTGGGTGGATGGGAGGGTGCCACTTCAACACTATTGGGTGAAGTGGTAGACACATCAGAGCGGGGTGGGAGAAGAGGAACGATTGCTTCATTTTTCAGTGAGTAAGGACAGGTGGCTTTTCTCTCGACAAGGTGGCAATGTTTGCATGCGGGCAAGCACGTGTTTTAAAGGAAGGATCTAGAGGTGGTTATTTCCATCATTGAGCGTCGGCATGGGAAACATGTGATGTCCTTCTGAGGATGCCTCACCAGCTACCATGACATAATGGAAAAATATGGTCGCAACCTCATTCAACCGAGGGGTTTCTTGTGCTTCAAGCATTATAGTCTTGAATGAAAAATGAGCAGGTTCATCTTACTAGTCTTAGGAAAGGAACTAGAAATGATGGGAATGGTGACATTAGTGGAGCTCAAGGGCTCAAAGAGGCAGATTGTGTTTGAAGGGAAGACCACCACGCTTCACCTATAGCCCCTCATTCGACACTCAGATTATCTAGTCTTTGCAGCCATCAAATGTATCACAGTGAAGAATTCCATGGACGATGTTGAGGGTTTTGGCTATATTCTAATATTTCTTCAAGGATTTTGGCTAGATTGTTGGATGTAGGGGTCCCTAAGAGTGAAGCCAGGGTTATCATGAGGCAGTTGTTCAAGAAAGACATGTTGGTTGGACTAGATAGGGCCCTGGCTGCTGCGCGACTTGGGAAGGGTATTCCATGCCCACAAGACTTACACTTGCTTGAGGGTCCTGATTCCTTGGTTAATTACTACCCCTTTCTATTGGACGTGACTGAGCTTGATTTGTTGGAGCACAGGAGGTTGGTGAATGCTGGTGTGGACTTCCCGAGGAAAAAGTTTTGCTTGGTTCAAGTAGTGGATTCGGCCTGGAAATGGGAGTTTCGCATATTCGCTCACCAAAACGTCTGGTGATGTGGGTTTTGGGGGGTTATCTCCTTTTTGTGGTTCTTCAATTATCAAGAATTTTTGTTAAGTCTGTAAAGCCCTAGTCTTGGCATGTATCTATTCTGGTTCTTTTAGAAGGGTTGAATATTGGGTGGTAGTTGTCAGATATAGTATGTTCGTTTGAAATTTCCAATGTTTATAGTTAATGTCATCTCGTCTCTAGTTAGTTGGTTTGCCCTTGGCAGTCAGTATGGCCAAAATGGCTCTTTGTATGGGGAAAGAGCCAGTTTTTTGGTTGGTTACACTAGCAGAAGTTCTCTGCATTTTTCCACCTGCATTGCAGACGTTTGTATCTTTTTGGAAATATTTAATATAAATCCTCTTACATTATCAAAAAAAAAATTGAGGCGTGTTTATTTAATTAAAGTTACTTATAGAACAAACTTAACTTCATCTCTTATGGTGTTGGGGCATTGTGATCAAGAATACTTGTACTGGGCTAATTTCAAACAACTTCTCTAATAAACCAAAGGCCCATTGACTTTTACTATCCTTGTATTACTTTAAAATAATAGATACTATTTTATAACAAATTAATATTAATAACTTTTTTTAGTATCTTTGATAAAATATATATTTCTTTATAGGTTTAATTAAAGATAATAAAATAAATGTACAAAGTTAAGTTTATATTAGTATAAGTTGATTAATTGTGATGATTAGAATTGATAATTGCAATAGGTATTTTATAAAAGTATATTTAGTAAATAAAAATTTAACTTTATAGTTGAAGAATGTGTGATAAATTATCATAGAAGCAATATAAATATCTTAAACAGTATTTCTACGAAGATTAAAACACCTAAGCAAAATTCATACAAGAGAACCAATTACATTTCTCTAGTTAAATCATTTCACCAAATATTCCAATTCCAACAATTTATGAGATATGCATAAGTACTTAATTGTTTTAATTATTTGTTTAATAATAATATAGGATTCTATTCAATTCCAAATCAAGTTTAGCATACATTGTTTCCAATTTTGAAATCAAACTAAAATATAATTTATCTAATCTTTCATTTACATATAAGAGCAATATACAAATCAAAAGACCATTGTCTTAATATACAATGTGTCTTTAAGTAATAATCTTGTGGCGTACTAAGATATTATGTGGATGGAGAGCATTATTCGAGTACTTTACCTTCATTTGTAGATCGACAATCCTCCACACACCCTCCTACAAGAAGTGGTCATATCCTTCATGAGGGCAATAGATAAAGAGATCCATGAATGTACCATACCAATCAAGAACTGAGTGTGAGGTATCAACTTTGTTGCTTGAAACTTGTCACATAACCCTAAATTTCCTTTAGCTAAGTATGACATTTGGTTATCATGCAACTTATCAGGTACAGTGGAATAATAATGCACACAAATTATGTGTCACTTTGGCCAAAGTATTTTTATATCATAAATACATTCCTACCATTCTTTTTTCCACTACTCCTATCTCAACTTGACTTGACACAATCTTAAAAAATTACTTTATTCATGCTAAAACTCAATAAACTCAAGTGCCAATATAAATTGATTATATAGTTCTATTTAATTAATAAGAAATTCATAACTTGACAATATGCCCATTCAAACATGACAAAAAAATAATGGGGTTTATCTTTTATTAATCTCACATATCTAACTATTGTATTACATTTTCATAAGCCCATACAAATTAAATACATTATTATAAATATACATCTATATAGGCGTGTACCTCAAATTCATCTTGTGCACACCCTTATATATATATGATCATTTTCTAATTCATCCATGTTGAAAGTAATCACTGTTAAAACCTAGACCTAATTGTGCTTGGGTTATAACCAAGGAATGATGATATAATAACAATGATTCTCATAATGAATTACATAACAATCCTTATAAAATGTAATGCTTTTTCCCTATATTTGTTTTAAATTCAAGCATACTAAACTTGTATATTTTCCAGATGATCTTCGCATATGCACATAGTTATGAGTATGAATATGAGATAAAACTTCTTTGTAAAGAAGGGTAACGAATTTAAATCTCAATGTTTCCATATTCCAACCTTTATTTTTCACATAATTTCTACATAAGGATTAATCATTCATGTGTTATCTTTCTCTAATATTGAACCATAGTTAGTATCTCAACTTTTTTTTTAATATACAAACTATTATTAATCACTATGAAATAGAATTCCAATGTCTTTGATTGTGTTTGCATGTATTATGGAAACATGGTATAATTAGCTTTCAAAATAATCTAAATTGTATTCAATAAGATAGATCTATTCATGTTTATATGGTGACCAGTGCACCATGGGATGTGTCCCACCCCCCAAAATCCCTACATTTTTGGGATTGAGACATCTCCAAGATGTGGGGACTTGGAGGAGATATCCCCCTGTCATCCCACCACTAGCTTCGTCATTTCGAGGACATTTTCAAGATGTATCCCTCTCAAAGGGGACATTTATAAAAAATTCCCACTTTTTATGGACTTCTAAGGGATAATAGGATGTCCCTAAGATGTCTAGGGAACTTCCAAGAATCCCTCAAATATCTTAAGGATGCCAAAGTGTCTCCCACAATGCAAGCAAAGAAGAAAAAATTAAAAATGAAACTTGCGTCCAATTTCAAACTGTAATGGCCTATGGGCCCCACCCAAACCTTGAACACTCTATAAATTGGCTATCTAGCCTCTTTTCAACTCATTAAAAGTTGTCAACAAGTTGTGAGTAGTGAGAGTGAGAGTAAGAGTGAAAAGCAAGAGGATTGAGGAAGAGCAAGAAGAGGAGTGATGCCAATTCAAAGGATTGAAAGCAAGTTTCAAGCCTCAAGGTATGCTTTCTAGTTCATTGTTCGTCTATTACTATTTTTTTTTTTAATTTAATTAGTCTCTTTCATTATAAATTGAAATACTAGTTTACATTGTTGATTGTTGATGCAAATTTCAATTCTAAATTTAAAATTCAATAGTTAAAGTTTTGCAAATGATTCAACAAATAATATTAATGAATCAATGATCAAATTTTAATTTTTTTAATTATATAATAGCAATTTGTCATATTTTATTTTTTTAATTTTAGATGTTCAAATTTTTTATTTTTCCAAATTACGATTATAAATTTTGTGTATCCTTTTATTTATGCTTCGTGTGACCTAAAGTAAGAAAAAAAAAGTGAAATTCTTATTCGAAAAAGGTCAAGAACAAGGATGTTTTTGTGTATCCTTTGCTTCTACACTTTGTGTGACCTAAAATAAGAAAAAAAAAAAAAATCTCTTAATCCCTTGCATTATGCATATTTTTATTTTTATTTTAAAATTATTAAACATAGATTGAATATTGTCTATTGTAGTGTCGCTATGAGTTCTCACAACTGATGAAAGTACAAAAGAAGAGAAGGTTGAAACCACTAGTTTTTTTGGGAGTAAAAATATTAGTTTCCCTTCCAAAGTACTACCAAAATATGCTAAGGGCCCCTTTGATCCTACGTCTCCTATAAGATAATTTCAAAAAAAAAAATACAAATAAATCTCAAGGCATCTAGGGGCACTAGGTTGTGGAAGTGCCACTTTTATAAGCTAAAATTTCAAGGAAACAAATTACCGATATTAATGCATACCTCCTTCACATCTAAGAAAAAGTTGTAGATTTATGTGATAATTTGACACAAAAACTAAAATACAAGGTTGAGATAAGTAAGTTATAGGGCTTTCTAGGTAGTGAAGACAATGCACATATAACATCTACTTCTTTTTCTCTAAGGTTGAGGGGTCATCAGAGATAAATTTCTACTTCCACTACTTTGTAGAAGCTAGTTGTACATATGTCATTTTCTTCTACTTTGAGAACAAAAGAGGCTAAGGGGAAATGCAAGATGACAAGAGATGCTCCAAACCCACTAGAAAAATTATTCAATGTGTAATGCCATTGGAAAATTCTTCTTTTCCAATGGAATTCCATTCCATGTGGCTCAATATCCTTGTTATAAGGAGGTGGTGGAAAAGATAGCAAGGGTAAGACCATCATACATCCCACCAGGGGAGACAAAATTGAGAACCACAATCTTGGACAAGAACTATTCGAAGATTAATATTTTAATGGAGAAACTGAAGGAACCCCAAGTCACAAATGGATGTAGCATAGTCATTGATGGGTGGACAAACATTAGGTATCTTCCTCTTTGTTGGTGGTCTGAGTTATGAGCCCTAACTCCCTAAGGTTAGATATTCTCCAAGTTTTCAAGGGTATCAAATCTCAGAAGAATACCATAAAACTTGTATTCAATTTGGGCAACTAAGGATTAGTTGTTGAGATGGGTAAGACCTCGTTCACTTTTGGCTTTGTTGAACCAAGGGGGTTTCCCTAAGGTGTTGGAACAAGCATCATTTCAACAAATAAATATTAACCTTGACACAAGCCATACTCAATGCATAGTGCACCCCTATTTCATCCCTATATGCTAATTTGTAAAACTCAAGGTCTAGCACCTTATTAGAGTAGACATTTTTTCACATAAATACCGATGTATGTGTTTTATGATAACCCCTTATGCTATTGCGTGCATTCATACATGGAAATCGGAATGCATAAGAATAGGCAAATTGAAATGATGTTAAGATTAATTTAGGTTGAGTGTGTTTGGGATGATGGGGATAATGATCCAATAATAGACCAATGTCTTTATCTAATTGAGAACAAAGTCTTTGATTTCATAAAAAATATGCAATAACTAAAACCAAAGGTGATACCTTAATCAAGATACCATGAAAGACTATGATGTTCAAAATGCATACATAAGCTAGGCTCTACACATAAAATTTTAAAAATAGATAGTTGTAGAATATTAAATGAGTTTACTTAATAATCCATGAGCATACTCATAAATTTCCTTTATTTCTCTAAGAAGATACCTTGCAAAATATTCACAAGGATTTTATAGTTGTCTGGGTAGCCAACTAATCAGATACACATACAAAAATGTACACCATACACAAGGGGAGACTCAATCAAGGTCAATTCTTCCTTTAATCACTCAATCTAAAAAGGTTATAAATTTTATTACAAATTTGGGATGATCTTAGATCATTACAATACCAAAAATACAACACCCAAAATTAGAAGTTGAAACCTTAGGGCTTCCTATGAATATCATTACTCTACTGGTTCTGCAGCTACCACCCTTCAAATTTGGTTTCCCATCCTTGTACAAATGAAAAAAAAGGCTCATAAACCAACAATAGGTTGGTTTGAGGAAGGTAAAATGAACCCCAACAAGGGAAACCATAAAAATCCATGACTACAACTATTGCAAGGGGTGTCCATGCCTCTACCTCAAGTTTTTATTATTATTTTCTATCCTTTGAATTTGGAATCCACCATGTCTTTATGTACTCATGGAATATGGAGAGTCATCTCCCATTTGTAAGCATCACTATCTAGTCATTAATGGTGTCTATGAGAGGCATGAGAGTAGATGAATCATTTTTAGTATATGGGAAAGTGTTGGTGTGTAACCCTAGTCTTCTAGTACCTAGCGAGGTTTTTGTTTCAAAAGGAACCTAGAACTATGGAACTTTACCTTCAACTTGATTGGGCTCAAGGCACAACATGGAACAAGAAATTTGGATGCTTGAATTTTGCAACCCAAAAACTTTGCACAATTATATCCTCTAGGGTTTTAAGTTCAAAAATGAACCTAGAACCACAAAAACTTACTTGAACTAGAAATTTTTAGGCCTAGGAAGGAAAATGGATCTTAGAGAAATTTGATTAGGTTCCAAAGTGGGGAAGAAATCAAACTTAGGAAGGTGTTGGTCAGATCTCAAGATTTAAGTTGGAAGGATAAATTTGAACATGAGGTTTCATTTCCACATGGACTTCAAAGTCCACTTAGGTATTTTTTGGAGATTGTTGGTGTTGTGATTGATGTCAACCCCCAGTTTGGATGTGTTGTGGTTTTATGTCACATTGATGTCAGCCTCGAGTATGGTCAGGGAGATTATTGGAGATTGTTGCACTACATTGTCATTAGTGTTGTGATTCAATTTCAACCTCTAGTGTGGTCATGTTGAGAAATTTTTGTGGTATTGAGAAGGTATTATAGATGTTGTAGATATGTTGGGCAAGTGTTTGTGGTGTTGTTGATGCAGTTGGTTCACTTGGTTTCCAAGCGCTTTTGAGAAAATTTGAATAAAAGAGTGTGCAATGTGATAGAGGTGTGTTTAGTGTTGTGCTCTACATTTCTTTATGGTTGAATATATGCTTGTGATGATCAAAGTTGTTCAAAGGTGCTATATCCAAGTTTTTAGGTTCTATATCATGCGACAGTGGAAGATGTGTTTGATGGTGTGTTTTCTTGTGTAGAATGTTGTTTGGGAGAAATGTAATTGCTTTGCATTTCTCTGCATTAAGGTTTATTGTCTTGTGGATTTGGGAATGTGCTAATATTGTATGTATCTACCTTCCCTTGGAGTTTTGTGTGTTCAAGTGTTCTACAAGGTTGGTTAGTGTATTGCATGTCTATGAAAATATGTCTGGTTGCACTGAATGAATATGTTCTTCACTTATAGGTGGTTGTAACAGTGTTGTAGAATATTCTAATGATGCTAGAATATTCTAAGATGTTATGGGTTGTTTCTATGTGGTTTGCATCTTGTTTTTAGACCTAGAGAGGTGTGTATGTAGTCGCTTGTTAGTGTTAGTGTAGGTTTGGCCGACCTAGCATGCTAGTGCTAATTGTCAAGGTTGTTTATTGTTTTTGGAAGTGTGACACACCATCTTGATGTATATTTAGGTCCTATTTAACCCTTGGTGTGGTCTACCTTCACTTCTTTACACCATGGAAGTGTTTGGTGTCGATCCATTTAGTGGTTGCATGTTCAAGGTGCATACATTTCACTAAGGCCAATTTGAATAGGATTGTTTAAGGTCATGGACGAGATATAAGCAAGGTTATTGTTGGAGATGTTGTGTGGTGTTTTTGAAAGTGTAAAAAGATATGACTATGATCAAGTGTGGTGACCTAAGTGTGAGGTTAAATGCCAAAGGCTACCAAATGTAGTAAGCAGGTGTCTATATTTTTAGTGTGCACTTGAATTTGATGGAGGTGGTGAGTCGAAGGTTGCAGATGGTACAAAGTTGTAGTGGTGGATTATTCCTATTGTTTTGAGATAGTGAATCTCTTTGTAACAGTCTTCTTATATTCTTCTTTCTACTTGACAGTGAGTCCTTTGGGTAGTGAGCTATTCTGACAGCAATCCTATTGTACTCGGTGTTGCTATTCATATATATGTGAGCTAATCCTCACCATGGTTTTTCCTTGATTAGGGTTTTCCACATAAATCTAGTGTTCTCTTGTGTATGGTGTTTAATGTGTTTATGTTTCATATGTTTACATTTCGCTGATGCTTACTAAGGATCTGAAAGTTATAAGGGTTTAAGGATTAATGAGGGTTTGATGATTTTAATGTACAACTGATTCACCCCCCTTCTCAGTTGTCCTACATGTGTCTAACAATCGGTATCAGAGTTGTGGTTCCTTGGAAGAAGCTTAACCACTTGAGGTAGATTTGGATGGTGCATATGAAGGGTGTCAAAGATCCTATAATCGATGGAACAAATTATGCTTACTCGAAATCCAAGATGGAATCCTTTCTTGGCTCTCTAGGGTTTGGATTCTAGAAGTTAGTTGAAACTAGATATACTTGTTAGTTCACCAAATCTGCACTTTGTTTGCTAAGCCTTGAGTGAACTTAACATATTTGGACTAACATGGGACTGCTTTCAGGTTGTGGGTAACCTGGTTGAAAGAAAACCTCCAGATTATGGGTCGGCTTCCCCGTTCGATGTCACCTAACTACTGAATTTCTAAGATAAGGGTAAGAGTTGCATAAAATAAACCTAATGCTAGAAAGAAACTAAGGTGATACACCAAAACAACCTAGACTTTCTAATAGCTTTACACATTCAAATTAATATCTCAAAGCTAACTCAAACAACTCCCTATCTAATACAGTTCACATCAATAATTTATAAAGAGATCTATAACAGTGTCTTCAAAGGGAAAAAAAAATAGATTTCACAATCAATAACACCACTAAACAACACAATTTATAACCTGTAAACATATATTTCCTATCAATTGGATGCATGAAACATGGGACAAGTTTGTGAGGAAATTGACTTTTTCACAAAACAGACTGATCAATTGACTTTTTCACAAAACAGACTGATCAACCATCAATGACACACCACAAAACATGAAGAGAAAAGGTAAAAACTCTCCAATCTATTAATTCAAAGTGCTTACTATATAATAGGTTTTTCTGAGTTACAATACAGCTCCATGAAAAACAACTCCAAAAAAGCAAGCCATCCTTCTGTTGGAAAAAGAAATAACTCCTCCAAATGATCAAAAACAACATACATAAGCCAAAACCATCAAAAACCCCCCACACAATTGTTTCTAGAAGATTCTACTCAGATAAAATAGAAAAGGCCCCAAAAGAACCTTCTAGAACTCTCCAAAATGCCTTCCACATGAAGGAAAAGTAGGCCAATTCAACATTCACCCAAAAAATGTGACAAAAAATGCCTCCAACTAGCCTCCCCTTCACCAAAATCAGTCCAAATAGTATCTCACACTTATGCAAGTCATCATTGGTCCTATTACAACATTTGACCACATTTCCCATCATGCAATATGTGTGTTTTTGAAAACACATGGCCTTTTAATGCATTAAAGACAATAATTTTGTTAAGTGATTCATAAAACATCACATAACAAATCACTTTACAATTAAGCCCAAATCAAAGGTCCCCACCATTAAAATGCATTACATTTGCATTTGCAGCAACTAAAAGTGATTTTAAATCACTTACATGATATTTCAAATATTGAAAACCAATGCAAACATATAATGATATGGCTAAAAACTTGTAAAAACCTCCAAGGCATTGACCACCAACTCACCATATTCTGCATTTTTTCCACACATGGCATATACATTTTTTTACAAAGGCATTATAGTACTTGGCCCATATGGTCGACCTCCAAGTCTCTTGGAAAGCATATTCCAATTTGCATTGTATTGGGAAAATATAAGGCATCACACAAGGGTCACATGGCAAACACATTGTTGTATTGCACACTCCATTGTTATATGTTGAAAAACACCTAGAAATGATTAGAAATGAAGGGGGAAAACCCTAAGGCATAAAATGCCTAAGTGCTAACATATGATGTAACATGGAGACTTAGCAAAGTTTCAAAGGCATAGAATACCTAAGGGAAAGCAAAGGTTTTGGCCCCATCATATTTATCATGTGTTTGGTTTTTAAAAGCGAGGGATAAAAAATCCCATCGAAATTCCAAAAGGTCAAACCCTAATCATAAAATACCACAATGATGAAAAACATCATCATTTGGTCTTCGAAGAATCTAGAAAAATTGCTCTACCACCATGAGGGTTTGGCAAGAACACAGAAAAAATGATGCTCTCACTGGTTTTCAGTCGATTCTTGACATTTTTGCATAAAATCACCATGGAAACTCAGGTAATTGTTTCTTCTTGGCATCAACTTGCAATTTTTTAACTTGGAGGCCATTTTTGGGCTCACAGGCCACGACTATGAATAGGAACAAGGTGTCATATACATTGTTTTGCAAAACCCTTTTGTATTCTCTTGATTTCCTTCTTGCTCTTCACAAATATTGACAAATGTTGATAACCCAGATGGGTTTCTAGAATATAGGAAAAGAAAGAACCAAATGTGGCTCAACCATCATTATGCAAATTGGGTCCTTTTGCATTCATGGTTTAATGTCTTATTTCTGCATTTTGAGAAAAACCCCTGCTTGGGTTTCCTATAGCATACATTTTTGTTGAACTCTTCAACTATTTGTAAAGAACCCAAGTGGATCACTAGATTTTCTTATAGAGCTCAGATTTTTAGCAAAATACAGATGATTTTTTGCAAGTTCATTTCATTTTCTTGCAAAAATAGCAATGTTGCTCCATTTGATCGAAACCCCAAGTGGATTTTTCATATTTGTAGGAAAAAGGCCAATCCTCAATACCGCCTGCATAAATGGATTTTCATTTTTGTGATTCATGTTCCTTTTGTGCAATAAAGACCTTTTAGTTATTTTTATAATGAAATACCCTCCAACGTCAAACAAGCAAACATCCTCTTTAAGTAGCTCTTTATCAGTCTGACTACTCAAGTAGTAAAGATTTGACTTCACCATGATAGGAATTCAGCCAATTAACACTCTTTTCCATCTTTTATGGGAACTTCCTTTTCCCTATTCCTTTAAAGCCCTATCCATAACTCACCAGCATTATCACTTGCAGCTGAAATTTTTAGCCTTTATCTCTATCTCATATCTGCAAAACAATACCCCATCTTTGCATTTTTTGAGGTTTCCTTCTATATTGCTCTTTGTATGCAAATACAAAGACGTCTTTGTACTCTTATAGCTATGATAACACTCTCGTTGCAGGAATTTGAAGGCTTTCATTTATCATTCCTGTAGAATGTCTTTATTGTTGTTACCTCTACATTAGCTTCTCATAATAAACCCAGGTGGGTCTTTTTGATTTGAAAGAAACTCCAAATTTTGTCGCAAAATGATTCAATGTCAGTGTGAGCATAATTGAAATTTTCAATCTTGAACTTCATTCTTGATAAATTTTGTGCTTCTATAAACCAACTGAACTCCATGGAAAGCCTTGCTTGGCTGATAATCATTGTCTTTTCCTGTCTTCTCCTAATGCAATGATTACCCTGCTTCCTTTGAGCTGCTCACTATCATTTTTGACCTGAATATGCCCTCTTGATAAACTTTCCCCTATGACTGTGATTTAATGTTCTTGTTCTTAAGTGGTTGTCATACTTTCTTATGACTCACAGTCCCTTAACTCTACTCATAATTTTGTAGAAACTCCCATAAGACAGCGAGATGTCTCTATTTTTTGGGAAACATTGCTTGGTGTCACTACCCCTTTCCAGTCACATAGTTCACTGCCTTTCTATAGTACTTCCTAATCAAGATATATTGCATCCATCACAAGTAGGACGTAGTGGGATTGATGAAACATTAGTTTGCATATTCATATGGACAAAGTCATTGATTTTTCATGTAGAGATACCATCACAGTAGCATCCTTTTGATGGCAGTGTTATACATATTTTCATTATATAGTCATAAATGTTCCTATTGATTCAATGTCTTCATAATGCAACACAAAGTTAGATTGTAAGAGTTTATTGTAATCTGTGTAATGATTATACCTTGCATTGTATGGCATAGTCCCAGTTTAAATTGAGATCCTCCAATTCAATAGCTTTTTAATGACTAAAATAGGGAAGTGTGTGCATGTTTTGTTCTCATGATGAATGACAGCCATTGCATCACTATGCACTTTGGTGTATGTTTCTTTTAGCTCTGTCATTGTGCCTCTCCTCAAACCATCACACATTGAATATGATATGGCAATCTTGTTTGTCTAGTTTTTGATTGAGAAGGCCTTGAATTCAGCCTTGTGTAACTTCAGATTTTTTTTTTAGTTGTTGTCTTGTTGCCATGCTTGGAATTCTTTCAAGCCTATCATGTTCTCAATCTTCAAGGACAGCATAAAACATCCATTCATCTAACTCATGAGGGCAGAAAATTAGATGGCCATGTTTATATGCCATGAGGATAGTTATGCTTTGTTTTGAATACCTTCCCATGTTTGTCAACCTTGTAGGATCTTGCAAAGGTGTTGTCCTTATACTTGTACTATGACCTTGATTCAACCATTACTCCTCTTCTATTATGTGTGATAAATATGCATAGTCTCCTCATTCTAACTTTATTGGGAAGCCACCTATCACATATGTGGGTGACCTAATAGCTCACCTTCCTATGTGATGTGTGACTGCCCAATAGGGCTACGGTGAGAGGGGCTTGACAACAACTTGAAATGCTTCCTCATTGTTTGGAAGATGCATAATTGAACTTGATGCATCTATGAAGACACTTGATGCATCTCCAAAATCACTTATTTTTTATAAAATGGATCAAGGGTCCACTTAAGAAGATTGAAAGACATATCAACATAGTATGTTGCATCTTTTGAATCTGATAATGAAAGTTGATCAACTGGTGTGATTCCATATTGATTTAATGCATTGATAATAGATAAATCTTTGATCAAGTTGCTCAATTTCCTTTTCTTTCAAAGCATGTTGATCTCTACCCTTGTGGGAGCCACATTTACCCCACATGTTGTATTTGATCTGAATCAGAACAGTAACCAAACTTGTCCTAAATCTGTACATGAAGAAAATAGTTAGAAAATAAATGCATATGTTGGATGTGTTTGATGACCTCATTTTTTTCTGAGACATCCCAGGTTTTCATCCTTGTTTAATGCACTTATGGATCAATTTATACATACATAGGTAGGTGTGTATGTAAGGATTGAATCTTTCATTGCTTAGAGCCTCGCTCTAATATCATTTCTTTTTCAGATGCAAGGGCTAGGAGCACTACAGAGCTGGGGAGGACCCAGGCAGCTCGGGGTAGCAGCAAAGAGTAGTTAGGCAACCTACAACCAATCATTCTCAAGAAATGACTAGTTCTACTCTTATATGCACATTATTTCTTTCTTTCACTTATTCATGTATGAATTGCTTCATATGTTCATTGAATAAGAGAGTTAGTCCCTTGGCTTGTGAGGGACATGTACATTTCAAGATTATCAATAAAATATTGCATTTGTACATATCTATGATTATCTTTCTCATTTGTTGTAATGCAACATTGAAATGACAAAATGTAATCTGCTTTATTTGACAATCACTCATTCATGCATATTGAAACTAGCAGTTTTATGGTTTATCCTTAAATGTTTAAACAACA
>VDFB02386613.1:0-61660 GCA_007258455.2 Sequoia sempervirens | reverse complement strand
CCCATCTGAATGGGGCGATGTGTGAAAAGGTCACAACACCTGTCATCTGGCACTTTGATGCTATCCAAAACCACAATCTGTTTCTTCAGTTCTCTGCCACTTTCCTTGACTGTACGCATGCCTTCTTTAATATCTTCAGTCGCCTTTCTAAAACTAGCTGAAATATCTGAAATATTCTCTAATTTAGCCACCATAGGATCTCCCTCAAGGTTATCACGAATCAATTTTTTGAATTCAGCTTGTACTTTGTCCAATTCAATATACGTGCCATCCTCAAGAAGATAATGACACGAAATCTGAACAACAAAACCACTGACAAGTGCAAGTGCTCCAACCACATCATCTTTCAGTGAAAACAACTTGGTAGAGATCTTTTCACATATCTCCATTTTGAAAAGGTGTTGCTCTCTCCAAGTAAAAACTTTTTCTTGATCTTCCTTAACCTCCAAGGCATCGTATGCAATAGACAACTGAGACACAAGAACACGATCCTTGGCTAAACTCTCTGCGACTGAAACCTCGAGCAACTGAATACCTTGACGAAGTTTATGTGCATCACTCCTCAACTGATACAAATCCGCAAGAAGACGTTGACCTGTAGAAACTAAACTTTCAATCCAGTTGTCCAAAAGCCTGCCATGACTGACTAACTGATCCAGTTTTCATTGTTTTGCAGGTGTATTCTGAGGAAGAATAGGCGCTCTACTCGAATTTCCATGAACAAGATCAGAAATATATTGACGAAGTTGACTGTTTTCAGCCTTAAGCAATGCCTTATCCTCTCCATCCTTTGTGATGCACTCTTCAAGATTATTGGTGACAATCTTAAGAAGAGTCACGTCTGTCTCTCGAGTGGTCCTGCCAAGATTTTCCTTAGTGAAAGTAAAGTCACCAACTTCGACTTCATCTAGGCTCTTACCCTCTGGAGGAACAACTTCTATAACAATCTCTGATTCTGGAGTCTTCTCAATATGCACCTGTTTCTTGATTTTCTTGTTCGACCTTCTCTGGTAAGGCTCGCCGAACTCAGATAAATCAGGGTTATATGAAGGTTCTCGCCTCTGTCTCCCCAAAGACCTCTCGAGCCAACAAGACTGAACAATATCATCAATTCGAGGAGAGACTGTCCCTGATGTATCCACCTGTGGAGGTTTAGTTGTCTCTGATCCAACTCGACTTGGTATCTTAGGCTCCGAATCTATGTCAATAGGTTGCATATGCGGCGAACTAGGAGGTGAAATGTGAGGTTCAGCCTGAATGACTGTCTCTACTGGAATCTCAGGTACATTCTCAACTTGCTTCTGCTTCCTCTTACCAATAGCTCTCTTTCCCGTGTTTCCACTATGTCTAACTCCTTCAAGAGGTATCACAATAGCCTTGACCCGAGGTCTTGACTTAGAAGTAGAAGGCAATGAAGAAAACTTCTCTGGCGGCTCTGTCACAGGAACTGACTTTCGCTTCCGTTTACTCTCCAAGAACTACTTGCTGGTCTTGATAACCGATCTAGAAACTTCCTCAATAGAAGTATTCTCCTTAGCATACCAATCTGGTGAACGAAGTGGCTGCCGAGCAATTTGATCTCTGACATATGAATTGAGAAGAACTTCTCCGTCATCATCTGATAGACCATCAACATCCTCTGATAGGTAATCAGAGAGCTGAGTGATAGTGAGTCTACAATAGTGACGATGACGAACCTCAAATTCATCTTCACAATTAGCCCAGAAATCTTCAAGTGCTGGCTTATGTGCAATCCCTCGCTCTAACCTGGTTGCATAATGACCCAAAGGATCATAGGAACGCCTCTCAATATGAGTTTTAAGCTTGAATCTTTCTATCTCAGTTGACATAAGCTTGGCATCTATTGCCGCACTGCATGTGAAAATCCCTAATGCAAATGGAAAAGTAGTCGCAGTCTTATGACGATTGCGAAGAAAAAAATGAACATGTTGCATCTACCTGAGAAACTCCATGAAGATGATCTTGTCTGAAGGATACCTCGGCAACATCAAAGGCTCTCCAACATATCCATAAACCCGGATGTATGTGAAAGTAGGGAATTGGATAAACCAATCCACCCAAGTCTCCATCGCTGATTTTGCCTCGGTAGAAATATGAATGTGCATTTCATTGTCAAGATCTCTAACTGTCCTCATAGAAAAGTGATCATTCATTGCTCGGAAATCTTGTTCAGACTTAGAAAACTCCAACTGAGGATAATACTTGTGAACATGTTGAACACCAAGAGTGCCATTAGTTTTTAGATGCTTGTAGCTGCCTTGGAATGCAACTAAATAGACCAAGTAAGATATCATATGAAACTCATGAAACTTGAGAAAATTAGTAATCTGCTGATGTAAGCAATCACTAATCAACATAGCCCAGTCAAAATGTTCTGTGCCATCAAGAATTTTGGAAATAAGGTAAAACATCCATGATCGGAAAGTGCTAGCATCCTCTTGACCTGTAACTCGATTGAGCAAAGTTATCAAAACAGCAACTTCATCATTGAATTCACCACGGCCAACCTTTTTAGGCATATTAGTCTTCTGAACTTTCAGCCACCTCTGAGCCACCTTTCTCTGTGAATGTTCTTGATCTCCATCCCATATCTTCTCATAGGCTTCAATAACCACAGTGAAATTATCTGAACGTGGAGGAATAGCAAACAATTTCTCTATATCTTTCAGTTTGAGACTGCAGACAACCCTCCCATCAACTGATCTGATTTGTCGTGAAGATGAGTCATAATGCTTGATACAAGCAAGAACGAACTCGAGATCAAAAGTGGTAACAGGAATAGATGCCGCTGCCAGCAATCCGGAACGCTCAAGATTCCTCAATGAATTGCTGCTAACACCCTCCAGACTGCTCAGATTAACCACTGGATAAACATGATTTAGGTCTGTATCTGAAGTTTTGACAAAATTATGTATAAGGGCCGATTTTGTCTTATAATCAATGAGATTGAACTGCATTTTGAAAATAAAGACTTTTGACTGTAAAGTCGAATATACTTGAACAGCTTTCTAGAAAAACTGAAAACCTCTGGACAAGGCTAAAAATAGACTAAGGCAGGAGAAATTTTTGAAATTTTTCTGAAACGTGGGTTTTGTGTAGAATCAAATTCTAAGACAACCCAGATAGTTTGATTCTCGAAAAAATGTGTTTCAGGCCCACATGCAAAGAAATTCTCAGAAAAAAGCACAGAGCTTCAAAATGAAGACTACGGGGCAATTTTCTCAAAAAAATCTAAGACGTGGGTTTTGCTGCAAATACTGAAGTGTGCGAACCTAGATGATCAGATTCTGAATATATGTTGAATTTCTTTGACATGCGAAGAAAGTACCTAAGATGAGAAATAGAAGAAATAAGATGAAGATAGAAAGTTTTGTTTGCTTTGCTTCTGTAGAATTCGCCAATCTCTTTTTGGAACTTAATGAAACCTGCATGCAAAGTGAAAACAAAGTCTTGAATCTTCTTCCTCTGAACAATCTGAATCCGTTGCTATGAAGAACGTTGAATTTTGACACCTGTAGCACCTTCAAATTGCTGCTCGCTCAAGAAGAATGTATATTTTGAAGCTTGTGATGAAGAAATAATGGACGCCAATGCTTGAATAAATAGATTTTCATCATTGAAATTCGCACAAAAGCATTAAACCTTGAAAAATGCGCTTGGCTTATGATTGGACCCCAATTTTAGTTAACTGAAACAAAAATGAACTAAATAAAGCATCATGCTAGGGCGTCCCTTTTTAGTCTTCAGTTGACAACACCATTTAAAGCATCATGCGAATTTGACTTCAGTTGACAATCCTTATTGAATTCGCCATACTTCAAAATTCATTAAATTCACAACTAAGAATTAAAGCATCCCTTTTCAGAACTGAAGTTGACAATAAGAAGTGAATTCGCCATACTTCATGCTTATGCTTTAAATCTTTAAAAATTCTAAATAAGGTGTCCCTTTTGAAAACTTCAGTTAACAATCAAAGGTAAATTCGCCAACTTCACAAAGTCAAAATTCATGCTTTAATTTAAATATGGTGACCCTTTTCAGAACTCCAGTTAACAAAAAGTGAAGCGCCAACTTCACAAAGTCTTCACAATTCCAACCAATTGCGCCATGCATGCAAACTCAAGTTGATTTTCAAGCATAAACTTCAGTTAAGTGAACATGCAAACAAGTTAACTCAACATGCAAAGTTGTTAACTGGACATGCAAACTAGTTAACTCGACATGTGAACTGAAAGATCACTCAACATGCCAATATATGAACTAGAGATGACAACCCAGAAATCGTTCAGTCTAACTAAAGTCAGAACTCAAGTTAAGGCGCACCAGTCAACCTCTTTCGAAAACTCAACTTTGACCTCTTAAGGCGTTTTCTAGACTTAGCCAATTTTCATGAAAATTTAGACTTAAACCTCTTTCGAGACCTCTGTTCATCCTCTGACCCTGGCTGACTAACTCCACTGATTGGCTGGGTGACAGGTGCATCACAGAGCAGGACAAAAACTGATCAAAAGGTACCTTGAGACTGAACATCATAAAACTAACATCTGAAGGCTCAAAAATCCAAGCGCCTTTTTCAAAAACTGCTCTTTTTCTCAAACTTAGCCAAATTTCCTCATCTTCATTTCGTACGAAGGAAAAAACAAATCCTTCATAACTTCTGATTAACCAATTTTCAGGACTGGATCACAGGTTCACTGCGGAGCTGACTTCATTCTACATGACAGCTGCAAAGGCACATTTCTCCAGAAAACATCATCTAAGGGGTGAAAATCAAGGGCACCTTTTTGAAAAGTTGCTCTTTTTATTCCAAACTTAGCCATTTCTGGAACTGACCAAAATAACACTAAAACTCCGACTGCAAGCTGTTGAGTCATCTTCTGATCTGACGGAGACAGGCAACGGAAAGCTGAACGTAACACAGACAAATTGAATATTTGAGATCATCAAAAAGAAGGCATTAAAGGCTTGAAAAGCTCAGGCGCCTTTCTGAAAAAATGCTCTTTTGCTCATTCCTTGATATTTTGACTAAGATTTGACCCCGTGTTTGACCTTTGGCTCAGGCACTTCTGCAACTCAGATTCACCCACTGACGGATGCGTCGCGAAGCTTGAACAAATGTGAGATAAACATCTCAGGTGGCATTTAGTCAAAAACCTTCATTTGACACCTCAAAAATATGGGCGCCTTTTTCAAAAGCTGCTCTTTTTTCCAGTGTTAGCCAATTCTGGCTCTCCTCTCGTTTTGCGCTATATCTTCCGTAACTTGCACGAAACAGATCTATTTGATAAGCTTAATAGCCCGTTGCAAAGCTGACATGATGCCGGACAAATGTCTGCTGGAGGTGACAAACCCTAAAAACAGGATCTGAGCCCCTAAAAGATAGGGCGCCCTTTTGAAAATGTGCTTCCCTCTCCAGAGATAGAAAATTTTGATGATTTTTCTTCAGATTTTCACTTTTCTCAAATTTCTTCAGTAATAGACTGACATGACACTAACACCAACTCCATATTTAAAAACCCCAAAAATGACCTTCTGACATCATTTAACAAGATTAAGACTCAATTAAGCAAAATGCCTTAGTGAAGCAAAAAATTTGGTTTTGGGTACAACATCAAACTACTTGTATGAGTCAACAAAAATGTAAGCTTCATATAGTAATATGTCATATAAAACACCTGATCTGCTTCTTGATCTCACATATGATGTAAATAAGTTGTGATAATCTGTATTTGGGTGATACAGGCAGCAACAAGGATGACTCGTTGTCAAGGCATGCTAATTGATGAAAATGTCCTGAAACTGAAATTAAACAAATAAGATGATGTGGAAAAAATCATGAGCATTATTGGCATATCCAGGGTATGAAAAATATCTTCCTGAATACCATAGAATAAACCTAGCCTCCAATACCCTAAGGAGGAAGGGCCTATGATGCCACTGTACAGAAAACTAAAAACATCTTGTTTACTCTCTGATTTGCTTTCATTTTTCTTCATATTCCTTAAAGAAAAGATGACACTCGACAAAATCTTTCCTAGCAAATTATCTATGATTGTTTCTTCTAGCATGCATGATAATATTCCTATTAAAACATGGCATTGTGGAGGAAAAAGTCCATTGATAGAATTTATTTCATCCAAGACACAATGCAAATCTCTTTTAAGTTTGCATCAATCGGTTCTTTCTAATTTCACTCTCTGGAGTTAGTTTCTCCTAAGTTCCTAACAACGTCTCTACCTGTGCTAGAAGTAGACTTTGCAAACTTCCCATATGAATTTTATTATGTAAACACACAAAAATATCAAAAGATTACCAAAAATAAAAGTGTAGAGAAAACAATTAATATTAATGGTGCATGATGCATATTTATAACAAGTATACATACCAGGCATTTTCCAAACTTTCCACTTCCAAGATTTATCTCATAAGATTGTTCAATTGCTTCATCAATCCTCTTTTGTTTGTGCATTAGGCTAGCTCTGCCCGTCTCAATTATGTTTCTGGGATCAAGAGCCAATAGCTGCTAAAACAAGAAACTCATCAATTGATTCAGCATTCAATTTATATAGTAGTACAACTAATTGTTGAGCAGTGTTTAACATGTAACACAGGAAGGTAGATAACTCCTCTCGCTTTAGGACTCTACAGACCCAATGGATGAGTTGCACAGACACCTTCCTAGGGTTTAATTGTGTCATGTATAAACTTAAAGAAGATCAAATTCAAAAAGCATTACAAAATTTAAGAAGAATCTACTTATATACAACTGATGTACACTTTATCCTTCATTGTTTAAAAAAACAGATAAAAGCAAGAGAAACAGAAAAAGAAGTGAAAATCCCAGGTATTAGTTAACCAGTTCTGCGTGTTAATAAACCAATTTCAAACACATAGAATGGTGCAGCTCAAATAATCACAAATTTATCAATACCAAGCAACTATTTGGAAATTGCTGTAACCTATTTCAAATATATATGAATAGCTCATTCATTTCAAAAATGCTACAGCACAAAGAACAGCCAACTCTAGAATTCTAAAACACTGCATTACACGTCTAAGTTGCTAAAAATCAGCTAAGAAATCATAATACATCAATTTTCTGAATTCAACACAATTAAAATAATTAACCGAATTCTGCAGGAAATTCAATAGCTTGTTTTCACATCCAACAACCCCCCTTACTATTGCAAACCGCTAAGGATAGTCCTCTCTTCACTTATAGATTTCACACACAAGCACAACAAATTCTCATAACAAGCTGGAAAACACAACATAAAAGCATCAAAACATCTACTCAATCCATAGGAATATTATAGCAACATTCAAATGCTAAGAAATAACTAAGAACAATATGGAGATCAAGCACATGAGAATCAAAAGCAAGAATTTTCCCTGAAGAAATACTCAATGGGTGAAAACTCTAGCAAGGCTGCAAGAGTGAGTTGCCTGTTATGTCCCTGATTTCCAACTAGCCATCATAGAGCTTAATTTAATTAATCAAATATCAATTTGTTCTCAAATAATATTTTGGATATGCGTATTTAATTAATTAATTATTTATTAAATAAAGTTACTTTAGTGGAGCAAAATATTTAATAATAAAATATTAAAAGGTGGTGAAAAGGGATTCATTTATCATCTTTTGGAAAATTAGTATTCTCCCAGAAAATTGGAGAACTTGGTTTTAAGGAGTCTTGGGGACAAAAACCCTCCAGCTCAAAGGATTATACGAAAACCCAAATCCTTTGCAAGTGAATTCATTTCAAGAATCACGTAGAGTTTCAAAGTTTAGTTCAGGAGTTGCTCAAAATTTGTGAAGTCTTTAAAAGACAAATTTCAGAGCGTTTGTTTGTTTTCACGGGTTTGAGGGATTTATTAGAGTTTTGGTGAGGTTTCAGAATTAATAGAATTTCGGAATTTCCTTAGAGATAAGGATTGCAATTATAGAAATCATGGTTGGAATGTGGCTGAGGTAATTTCAGAGGTATATATATTTATTTTAGTGGCTGAAGCATACACTAAAGTTGTGCTTTGGGTGCCATACCCTATCTTCTTTCCTACCAACACCGTACGGTTGCTATTTATGTTTATGAAGAATCGGCATATTGTCTTAAAGCTTCACGCAGACTTCCCAAGCGATTGTTTGCTAAGCCTATGCATATGGGAAGGGAATCGAATTAAGTGGGAAAACCAAGTATATGATGTGGCGCTGCTAGGAAGTCAAACATGTTCTCAACCCTTGTAAAAGACAAAAAGATAGAATGTGAATGTATGTTGGGAAGGAGGACAAAAGATGCCACAGCTTTTGAAAGGGGCAGAATTTGATAAATATTGGGCTCTTACATTAGCCGCTCCATATTAAAACACAAGTTTGATGTTTGGATATGATGATGTGGGAGTCAATGAAGTCAGCGGTTAGCATGGATTGGAGGCATCAAAAATCATAAGCTGTTCAGGACTTTTTACTTCATGTTTTTCTTTATTTGTTAATACAAAGGATGTCGCTGCACTTTTGAGTCTCCTAATGTGATTAGGACTGCTAAGCTTCTGCTGACCAGCACTTGGATTATTGTTAATAATTAAAGGTAAAGCCAAAAATCACTTTTTGGAAGAATTTTACTGCTACGAGGACTCCTAAAAAGGATTGACCGGTCTTTTTGGAACTATTTGAATGCTTAAAGTGGAGCCGCTTCATCTAAAATTAAACTATACACTGGGTTATTGCAGGAATTCGAATGCATGTAGGACTCTAATATTGGCGACCTGCCTTTTTGGGATGAGTTGAAAGTCAACAATATTGAGCAGTATTTACTCTTTTGCCAAAAGACGGGCAACGTTGGACTCCTATTGAAATCAGGACTGCAGTCAACTTTAAAATTCTTTGTATAAGGTCAGGTGCAATTAACTTTTAATTTTTTGAATTTATCTATTCATAAAACTTCTTCAACTGATAAGAAAGAATATCAGCAGTTTATATAATAGCAAATTATATATTGAAAAACACTTTAAGAATTGAACCTTGATTAAATCTTCCTCAAACCATCATACAAAAGGACACTTACTCAAAAGGGGAGAAGAATCTGATATTGGATCAGAACACTTTCATTCAAGACCTCGTGAGTGTGTGCATTCGTTCCATCTCTAAGCCATCTTGACCTCTGGAATTGGCCGCAACAAGTTATATAAATATCTTAACTTCAAAAGCATCCTGGACATTGCCTCGCTGCCAGTCAAGCGTCTATAGCCCCGACGAGGTTATCGCTACAATTCTCACGAATATTGCTCCACTGTCGGTCAGGCGTCCATAGCCCTGGTGGAGTTACTCGTATGTTCCCAAAACCAATATTTCATAATATTTTCTTTCATTTTCATTTCTTTCTTTCTTGTTTTTCAGATATTTCTTTTTAAGCACATTTTCTTTTCTTTTGCTTCTCCGTCAATTCCATAATTGGCTGGCAAGAAATGAAGCCTCCAATGGGTTTGAGAATTGCAGTGGCGCTGAAGTAAGATGTAAGATTTTCACCTGCCAAAACCTTTCCCAAGAAACCAAAATGACTCAGAGTGGAGATAGGTAAGGTATTTAGGGTCATTAGATTCATGTGTTAAGACACAATAACGGGTTAACCTCCCGAGACGAGTTTAATAGAAATTGGATGATGACAAGAGGAAAACAACCTTGGTTTTTCAAAATTTGCACAAAGTCCGATGGAAAGAAACCGCGTTGTGAAATTAAAACCACCATCACCCCCTTCGCCATGGGAAACCCCACAATCCTTGCCCATTCCAAACCAAAACCACTTGAGTAAACAACTCAAGGGATGAACGCCAAACCAAAAACCCAAAGGGCAACAAACCAAAAACCAAAAACGAAACAAACCAAAAAGCAAACAGAAAGAGCAAACGGGAAAGCAAACCTAATCTAATTATGTTACAAAGTAGGCTCTCGGAGAGAACCTAGGATTGGAAATAATGCTTGAGGAACTGCCTGTTGACGGGCAACGGGACATCTTCTCCTGTCAGTGTACGTAGCCTAAATGCATTATCTCCAAGGATTTCAGAAATTTGATATGGGCCCAGCCACAATTTATCGAACTTGTCGTGATCTCCTTTCTTCTCATGGGCCTTGTCCCAGTATAAGACCAAGTCAGAAATCTGGAAGGACTTGATCCTAGCTTGCTTATCAAACCATCTTTTTACAACCCCCTGGTGTCTGGCCAGATTCTCTAAGGCTTCATCTCTTTTCTCTTCTAAATGCATCAACTAAGACAATCTGGTTTGAATTGGATCCTCTCCTTCAAGGTACTCTTGAATGAACTGGAGAGTTGGGATCCTCAGTTGAACTGGGAAGACAGGATTCTGTCCGTAGACCAAGTGATAGGGAGACGTTCCCAATGAGCTCTTTGTTTTAATCCTGTTTGCCCATAAAGCAAACCTCAGCTATGTGTGCCAATCTTTAGGATTCTTATCCAGCAGCTTCTTGATGGCATTCAGTAAATTCTTATTTGTGGACTCTGCAAGTCCATTCCCCTGTGGATAATAGTTGGAGGAAAACTTTAATGTGATTCCATATTCAAATGCCCAGTTGGAAAACTTTAGTGACGAGAGGGCTGAACCATTATCGCATACTATGGGATGGGGGCACCCAAATCTTGTGACAATATTCTCTTCAAGGAACCTGATGACCACATTGGTTGTGCATTGCTTTAAAGCTTGAGCCTCTGTCCACTTGGTGCAGTAATTTGTTGCTGTCAAGATGTATCTGTGTTGACCTGAAGATGGCGGATTGATCATCCCAATAAAGTCTAATCCCCATTTTGCAAAGGGCCTAACCTCAATCACTGGTTGCAAAGGCATGGCTGGATGTCTTCCTCTATTTGCTGCTGTCTGACATACATGACAAGCCCTCACGTGCTCATATGCCTCCTTGAAAAGCGTGGGCCAATAATATCCAACCCTTAAGATTTGATGAGCTGTGGCTAGACTACCTCCGTGACCAGTTCCAAACTTTTCGTGGAAATGCTCCATCAACTGTTTAGCTTCTTGTTTTCCTACGCATCTCAAATAAATTCCTTCATAATTTCTTCTGTAAAGAACGGACCCTTGGAGCATGAACCTCTGACTTTTCATCCTCAAAGCTCTTCGCTGGACTGGATTCAAGTGGCAAGGGCATCTGTGATTCAACAAGTAGTAAACTGTGTCGTCATACCACTCTCCTGGAGATACCTCTTCCAATACATACGTTTGTTGTACTAACTCTGGACCAGTCATTGCAATCGTCTGAGCCAAACCCTGTCCTCGGACCAATTTCATAGGTTGTATCTCTATGCCATATTCTTGCAAAGTGGCGACCCACTTGCCTCTTCTTTCTCCTAACTCGTTTTGCATTAGCAAAGTTTTCACTGTGGCATCTGGAACAATTGCATAGACCTTACTTCTCAAGATATAATGTCTAAATTTCTTAACCGCCTTCACCAAAGCATAGGCATGTTTTTCAATGCTGGGATATCTTAACTCTGCCTCTTTTAAGGGTGAACTCATAAAAGCAATCAGGTGTTCATCCCTTTCTTCCGTTCTCTGAGTTAAAACTGCTACACATGTATGTTCCGAGGCGAAGGAATACAAATAGAAAGGCTTGGTGTAATCTAGGCTGACCAGCACTGGAGCATCCACTATCGCTTGCTTAATCTCATCAAAAGCTTTCTTAGTTTGAGGAGTCCATTCAACCTTTACATTCTTCTTCAGCATCTCATTCAGTGGCCTCACGATCTCGGCAAACCCTGTGATAAACTTTCTAACAAAATTGATCTTGCCAAAGAACGATCTCAGTTCCTTCTGACTACCTGGCAAGCTAATCCTTGAAATGGCCTCGATACGCTCTGGATCAATTGAAATACCCTTCTCCGAGATGACGTGACCTAACAATTTTCCTTTGGTGACACCACATATACATTTCTTATAATTGAGAGAGACACCGAATCTTTGGCATCTCTGAAATATCTTTCTTAAATCTTCAACATGATCTCTTTTCTTTGAGAACACGGTCAAGTCATCCATGTATATGATTATGCACTTTCCTACCAAGTCTCGAAAGGCGAAATCCATAGCTCGCTGGAAAGTAGCTCCTGCATTGATCAAGCCAAAAGGCATTCTTCTGTATGCAAAGGTCCCCCATTTTGTGGTGAATGTTGTCTTTAGTCTGTCTTCTTGTTCTACCATCACTTGATTGTAGCCTGAATAGCCGTCTAAGAAGGACATCATCTGTGAACCATTCACAATCTGTAACACTTCGTCTAACGAAGGCAAAGGATAATTATCCTTTTCGGAGGCCCTATTCAAATTGCGGAAATCCACACATAACCTTATTTCTCCGTTCTTCTTTCTGACTGGAACTAGATTGGCGACCCACGTGGAGTGCCTCACTGGAAAAATAATACGGGCAGAAAGAAGCTTCTTAACTTCTTGGTAGATCAATGGCTCTAACAATGGGTTCACGGGCCTCTGCCTTTGTCTGAATGGCTTAGTGCCTAGTTTCAAGGGGATCGTGTGTGTAATCAATGAGGTATCATACGTTTTCAAATCTTCATATCCCCAAGCTATTACATCTGGAAATTATTTCATGACCTGTAAGATGCCTTCTCTTTCTTCAGGTGTGCAAACTTTTCCAATAAAAACATTCTTTACTTGTTCATCTGTCCCCATATTGATGGCTTCGCAGTCATTTCCTTGGGTGCTCTAGTTCCTACTTAGTCTATTAGGGTCAAACGATCTTTCTAGTTCAACCATGCCTCTTGGAATAACATTTGTCTTTAAATTTAGGATCCCTTCGGTATCAAATTTTGCTTCCTCAGTTTTTTCTTCATCAATGATTTGTGCTTCAAACACACCCGAGCATGTGAGAAAATCCAAAATCTGTTTATCGTCATCGAACACTTGGAAATTCTTTATATAATCAAGGACCGCTGGGGTTGAAACCAACTCTACTGTGAATTTCTTCAATCCCTCCATAGCTAAGGGTTCTAATGAACTGGCAACTTGTGCGAGAGAATTAGCAACGGGATTCTTGGACCTATAAACTTGCTTTATATTGAACGCATCAAAACTTTCTATGAGGTCCCATACTCTATTACGGTAGCGGCTTAATCTCTTATCATGACACGCAAACTACTTTCTTACTTGGCGGACCACAATGTCCGAGTCTCCAAAAGCGTGCACAATTTTGGCTTCCTTCTGAATTGCAAGGACCAAGCCATGAATCAAAGACTCATATTCAATAACATTGTTGGTGCATGAAAACTGGAGCCTGTAGGCACCTAAGTATGCCTCCCCAGTCGGGATAATCAGTTCAAATCCCGCTCCATTTCCTTTCTTTGACTTCGATCCATCGAACCTCAAGGTCCATACTTGATCTTCGATGAGAGTGCTGGGAAGCTGAACATGTGCATCTTCTTGATTGTACACTTCTGGAACCTTTTCTTTGATCACTGGATGGACTCTATCATATTTCACTATTTCTTCTATTTAAACGTCCTTTTCTTCATTTATTTTCCGATACTTTTCTTGTAATGAGGCTTGCGGAACGAGCTTCGCAACTTGCTCTAATGCCACTTTGCACATGGCACAAGTGATCTCTGAGTGAAACGCCTCATGGATTCTGCATCAATTTGGAAGTAACAAATTCTTGACGGAGGCATCCTTACCCAGTTTCGTTTCTTGTTTCACACTTTTCAGGACAAAATCTCTAAAATTTTCAAATGTTCCTCCACCTTCACTATCACTTGAGTCATTTTCGACCAAAACTTCAGTGGAAGCAGTGGCGTCTTCTAAAAATGTCCCTTCATTTGAGCTTTGCAGCATCAGCACTTCTTGTTGGACAGGCTTGTATGAGCCCAAATCGTTTTCTACAAACATAATCTCATTACCTTCACCATACTCAGTGATCATCAATCTAAGCCTAGGTGTGCTATCGATCTTAATCTGATTCGGAACTCCTCTCCATGGAAGCCACATGTGGGAGAAATCTGTTGCAATATATCCATTTAACTTCCTGGCCCAATCTCTGTTGAGCAACATTCTATATCCATCCGGTATGTCAACCACTGATATGTCAATACAGCTCTGAATTTGGGGATCAGTTGACAACTGCATATGAATGTTATTCAATTCCCCAACAACTGGAACCTCGGTCTTATCTAGCTGGGTTACTTTCTTAGTGGTTTGAAGTGGGACTATACCCAATCTTTCGCATACCTTCAGTGGCATGACGTTGCTGGAAGCACCAGAGTCAATCAAACAGTTGTGTAGTAGTTGTTATCACCTGAAATTGCACCCTGTCGAACCTGATGTTCAACACCTCAGTGTAACATGGGAAGACCTCTAAAGCTGTGGGTCACTTGTAGACAGAGGTCAACCTCCGAAGAAGGTTGGCTTCCTATGTGCTATCACCTAAAATTACTGATTTTGTAAGGAAAAGGGAGAAGGAGAATGTTTTAAAATTAAAACTAAACCCTATGGTGATGCACCTAAATGTCACTTGGATTTGAAACCAGACTTCATACACTTGCTTGCAATGACTGAAGATAAATTTGCACAACTCACTTCTATACATATTTTTGCAAAAGTGTTTCACAAATAGGTCTTGGTGCTAAGATTCCTAGAAGGAAAGTTAATTTCACATCTAAAATTCATTTTACATCTTTTGACACAATTTGTAACCTGCAAAAAACATACCTGTTGACGTGGTTTTTGAGACCGCACCAACACAGAATAAAGTCTCCCAACGGACGCTCTATCCTCTCTTGAACAAAGTATTCAGCATGCTAAGATTGCGATTAAGATCATGCTTTCAACTCCAAGGTTCCTTAAGTGCGAATAGGCTCAGTTTGGTTTGATGTGATATTGCTGGTATTTTCAAGGGGACTTACACAATTGTTCGACGGCTAACAACAAACAGCAGACAAAGGGCTTTCGTGTAATTCAAATGATTTGGCAGGTGAGCGCAAGTTTCCTAATTCTAACCGGAAATGAACTAAAAGTAAAAGGGGGTAGGGCCTAAGAAGTTTATGTTCTATTCTAAATGCAGGATATGTGGAGCTTCATTTCGATAGACTTCAACCGGATTTCACCTAGCCTCCGTCGGACAGCCTCAGCAAAATCGGTGCAATCTTCAAAGGGGATAGCGAAAGGTATTCAAGTTATAGTTTAACATACATACACCATCGAGAACAAGCATATAAGCATGTAAACCACGAAGTTAAACACAAAATAATCTCAGTTGACCTAAGGCGAACTTATCATCAACAAGGCTAGTGGTATGGAATAAGCGAAGCTATCTCAATAAAACACCACACAGAAGTAAGCTACTTGTGAATTTAATCTACTGATCTAAAGGAAGAAGAAACCTTGCTAGCATTTCATGACAAGACGAATTCCATCATCAATGAAAAGATCTATTATCATAAAATGTGTTACACAACAATCCTCTTCAAAAGTTTTCAAAGGAAAACTTTCTTTCTTCTCCAAATTATGCAAAAATGCTCTACAATGCTACACTATCTAGCTCTAATACTAATACTCTCTCAATGTCTACTCGATTCTAACGCCTCTCTCTTGGAGTTACAAATGAGGGGACTCCCCTTTATAGCCAGCAAGTCCCAAAAGGCGGCTAGGGTTACAATCAATAAGTGGCAGAATCGTGCCACCTCGCCTAAATAATATTGCCTAAAACCGCCACGAGAGTGGGGTAATGCGCGCCATAATGTCCACCATCATCCTTCTAGAAGATTCCATTTGTAGACGCGTTCTGTTCTCGATCTTCTTTCTTGGCGTTGTTCTTTGACTTCTTCCACTTGAGGGTCTTCATCTTCGTCACTTCGAATTATACTAAGTCTTAACACTTAGCCATTTTCTTGCAACTTTTTCTCCTTCGAGATTGTAATTCTTAACTTTATCTTCTTCGTGTTTCCACTTCAAGTCATCACACTAAGTCATCATTGTTTGGCCTCGACATTTCTCCTGCAAAACAAGCAAGGAGAGGGGTGTTAGAATACTTCATGATATAAACTTAACTCACTCACCTGATCCTCATGCTCCAACTTTCAAGCGCTCATCGCCAACTTTGTGTTCAAGTTCATGCCTTAGCCAATTTTCCAATCCATCCTCCTTAAGGGCGTATCATCTTCAACTGCATCTTCAAGAAACTCATTTCACCTGCTGGAGCTCTGGCAACTTTGATTTTATTCATTTCTGGCTCAAGAAAACTATCTTCACGAAGGATTGAAGCGAATTCACCTAGGCAGTTTCTTTCAAATTCATCGTCCAGACAATTTCACCTTGAAAATACGTTTTCTTCACTTTGCCTTAGAAAATTTTTCAAGTTTACCCTTAGGAAAACTTATCAATCCAGTGCCCATCAAAATCTTCATCTCCGAATCCTCGACAAGCTATGGAAGACCTTAAAATCAACTCCTCATCGATAATCTTCGATACCCAGAAGAAAATTTTCTCCAGAACGCATCGAACCCATGGGTGCTCAACGAACGGGTTCATTTTATTTCTCTGAATTTTGAACCTTAGAAAATTATTCTTTCAACAATTTTGTCCTCATTCTTCGATCCCCTCTGAGAATTTTGCTCTGACTTGGAAAATCTGTATCAATTCTGTGCAGCTGGCAATCACTGACTTCACCTCTGGCAACTTTGCTCGTGCTTCGGAAAACTTCATCACTCTGAGCTCTAGGCGTATTTTCTAGAGGAAGAAAATATTTTGTGCCTTAGAAATTTTTGAAATCATCTCTTTGGAAAATTTTGCCGTAAAAATTTTGTATCCAGCTCGATCCATTTTGCCTGTGAAAATATCAACTCCACTTAGAAAATTTTATTCATAGAGGTGCCTGGCACATTTTATTTTTCACTCACCATCTTGGATTTTATTTCACACTTGGAAAAAATATTCATTTGAAGTCCCAACGCCTTAGAGAAATTTTTAACACTTAGGCAATATTTCACTTTCTGCTTGAGGCGCCTAGCATATTTTATTTTTCTAGCCATCTTGGATATTTTCTAACACATCACTTTCAACGCCTAGCCAGTTTGTTTTGACTTCACATGCCCAAGGAAATTCTTCTTTTCAACACCCATCACTCTAGGCGCATAACACTTGAAGAGGAAAAAAAAAAAACGCCTAGCACACCACCTTTTACTACGCCATTGAGGAATTCACTCACCTTTCATCACATCTAGGCAACATTTTTACCTTTCTTACCTCCTAGTTACTTTTTACATCTCAAACTTGGGCGCATTTGAGCAAGGGAAGAGGATGAACTTTCAAACGCCACCCAACAAATGACTTTTGGACTTCCAGTTTTTGTCCTTACATGGCCCATTTTGGGCGCATTTCAGCATGCATGGAGGACGGATTTTGTTGACCCTTTTGACCTTTTTGGGCGCATTTCCTACTTGATGGAGGATGACACATTTCCAACGCCTAGCTGGTGACTTTCAGCTTCTATATTTTTTTCCTCACATGGCAGCTTTTGGGCGCATTTTACCCCTCATGCAGGATGAAAATGTTTGACTCCTTGACTTTTGGGCGCATTTCATCCTAGCTGCAGGATGGGCGCATTTTGGGGGGTGAGAAGGATATCTCCATGCCTTAGAAAATTTTGCCATCAACTCTCTCAACTTGGGCGCATTTTGCTGGGTAAGGTGGATGAAGTTTGTTGACTTCTTTGACCCTTTTGAGAGGTGGGCGCATTTAGCATAGGGAGGTGGATTTTTTATACTTAGAAATTTTTTTGAATGTCTCCAGCTTGCTTGTGGGCGCATTTTGACCCCAGAGCAGGACGAACTTGCATCACTTTGAATTTTTTATGCCTCCAGCTGGGATGGGCGCATTTCCCTATGTCAACTGGATGAAGCTCTAGACTTAGACAAATTTTCATCATCTTTTGCCAGCATTCATGCCCCTGCTATTTATAGTAAATCCTCTGATTCTCAAACTTCGAAAGCTCAGATTGCCTTGAAATTTTGACCACTGGACCTTCATGACCTGGTTAGTCTGTTGACATTGCCATTTTGAGCTGACTTACTAAAAATAGCACATTTTGAGAAGTGCTTTGCTATTTATAGTAACCTCTCGTTTCTGGTACTTCCACAGCTCCGATTTGAATGAAATTTGAATGAGGCGCTCCTCACCACGTGACCTTACTGCCGGCATCGACGCATGCAGCTGATTTACTATTTTTAGCATGTTTCCAAATTGACTTACTATAAATAGTAAGTGCTCTGTTTGACTCGAAATTTCACCAGCAGATAGCCTGAAGAACGCTGATCGCGGTGGTTTACACCGGATTTCAAAATTTTTGACTTTTTGATGCCTATTTTTGGGCTCGTGCGAAACCTAACTTGCAGCGCATGCGTATCAAAAGATCTCGTTTGTCGCCGTTTTTGGCGATCGGCTTTGAATCTGAGCTAGCGGGTGGCGGTACGCGGGACACACACTGCTAAAAATATGAAGTTCCTTCTTGAGTGAGAATCCTGCGTTGCATGTCACTTTCATGTGGCTCGGAAAACCACTTCGAGGGGAATCACCCGGAGCATGCAAAGAAACCTGAACATGCAAACCCTAAAATAGCCTCCGGAGCTGGATCCACGAAGTGGTCATCTGCGTCTTGCATGTTAGCCACCATCAGCAGAAAGGTCTCGAAAAACCGAAGGAATATCGGTTATCTGGCTCGCATCGGACCACAGTAAGTGCGAAGCAGTTGCTAAAATAGTAGTCGTCTGTTTTTAAGCTCCAAATTTGGCATTACAAAAGCGTTCGATATACTCACGAGTGTGGTATGGTATGTCGGAATCTCAAAGAATCGACAAATTACTGAATTAGGACTTACTAAAATGTACCTCAGAATTTGATGAAATTTTGCTGAGAACCTGCTGGAAACATGCTAACACCAATGTTAAGCTCAATTTTCAAGTTATTCACTTTATTCGACCCCTGTACTGACCAGGAAGACAAAACCCTAATTTTCAGACTTGGCCAGAATTTTTGCATTTTAAGCTCAACGGCAGAGGAATCCCGGGAAGTAGACCATAGAACAGAGACAGACGGAGAGAGAGACCAAAAACCAAAGCCAAAAAGACCAGAATGGAGCAAAAATTAGGGGTCCCCATCTTGAATGGGGCGATGTGTGAAAAAGGTCACAACATCTGGCATCCGCATAAAGGTTCTAAAATCTGAGACAAAGCTCAAAGAAAATAAACATTACCTCACTAAAAGCTTGATCAATCAGCTGACTGAACACAAAAATGCAAAGAGATAGTAGGCAAGAGCTTCAAATCAATAATAATCAAGGTCTTTACTGAATTTCATCTCCAAAATTGAGTAACAAAATTTTGCTAATCTGAGAAAGGACTATAGAAGTCACAGACTTCCAAAAAGCATAAGGAGAACTCCAAATGAGTTACAAAATCTACATCAGTTGAGAAAGGATTTTAGGAAAAATCACTAATCCTCCAGAATGCATAATCCGAACTCCTTTACAAAGAGGCAAAAATGCCTTATATACAAAAAGATGTCGGCCCCTAGGGCTTACAAAAATATCCTCCTCCAGAAGGATCTGCCTTTAGATCTTTTGTAGGAAGTTAATGTTGCGTCCCCACTGTCCATGTCGGTGAAGAGTTGCTCCAGGAATGGCCTCCTTGATCTTTTGCAATGCCCGCATTAACTTCTGGTCTCATGTCTATCTTCTAACCTCCCTGTCGAGTTGCTTAGAATGCTCTTGAGCTCAGAGCAGATCCACGTCACTCATTCTGTTGATCTTCTTCTTATCAGTCAAATTGCCACGGCTCTCCTATAGCTCACTCTGATTGGTTGAACAGATGCTTCATGGGGGCGCCAGACGGTCAAAGGTCATTTAGATTGAATCACATGTCGGTGAGACACTAACCGTGTCTCCCCGATGCGATTACACTTTACAGCAGCATCGGGATAGCTTACAACCGTCGGTGAGAGTTATATCGAGCTCCCATCATCACACCGATGTCCCCTTTCTACTGGAAAATCTATCGCTATCGGCAGGACCTCACACGAGCCCCTCACACTTCGGCGAAACACCACTGGGTCGGCCAGACACTATGCCGAAAGCAAGATCCTTCGGTGAGCTCACTCCTTTTTCCTGAGTTCATTTTGTTTCAACGAGACCTTCCTTTGTCGGCAAGACCTCTTGCCGAAGCCACCCTGCTTTGGCGAGAACTCTTATCGAGCTGTCCTCGTTCCAGTCGGGGAGACTTTGCTTTGTCGGTGAGACATTACACCGACCGAACCTGCTTCGCCGAGACCATCGCTATCGAAAAAACATCATAGCGAACACAAACCACCTCCCCGAGCTCAAACATCCTTCCTTCGGCAAGACACTGGCAAGTCGGGAAGACCTCCTGCCAAACCCCCATCATTATACCGCTGTGCTCCTCCGTTGGCGAGACACCCATGTGTCGGTGAGACTTCATACCAAAGGCAAAACACTATACCAAGACCCTTCGTTCTTCGGCAGGACCTCATGCTTTCGCCGAGACATCATGGCGACTTTACTTTCCTTTGCGTCGAGCTCACATTCTTTCGGTAAGAGGTCATCGGGTCGGTAAGACATCATGGCGAATTCATTTCGCTTCGGCAAGACCACTTTTGGTCGGTGAGACATTACACCGACCGAACCTTCTATCAACGAGTGCAACTCCTTCGACAAGACTTCGCCCTGTCCGCCAGATGTTAGACCGATGTCAAACTCTCTCGGCGAGGTCACTTCATCTCAGCAAGACCCTATCGGGTCAGCAAGACATCACGGCGAGCACCTTCTTTCGCCCATGCCGCTTCCTCTCTTGTCGGCGAGACCTCTCGCCGAGCTTGTTTCCTTCGCCGAGACCGCTTCACCTCGGTGAGACTTTATGGTGAATGGCAAGAGTCTTACCGATGTCCCTTTCTATTTCGGCAAGACTATCAGTGGTCGGCAAGACCTTACACTGAGCGCCAAACATTACATCGAGCCCTTTTGTTTCGGTGAGACCACCCTCGGTCGAGGAGACATCATAGTGAAGGCACAAGCTTTCGCCGAGACCTTCAACGGTCACCGAGATTTTATGCTGAAGCCAATCCCCGTGGCCAGGAGTCTTACCAATTCCAAATATTCACTTGGCGAGACCCTGTCGGGTCGGCAAGACCTCATACTGAACGCATTCCGCTTTCCCTGACGCCGATCATTTCTCTCGATGAGACTCCCATGTTTCAGTGAGACATTATCGGTCGCCGAGACATCTCAACAAGCTCCTATCTCTTCGGCGAGACTTTCGCTATCGGTGAGACCCTTCACCAAAGCCTCCACATTACACTGAAGGCATTCATTTCGGTGAGACCGCCCACGGGTAAGACTTCACGCCGACGATAACTCCCTTCGCCGAGACGTCCTTGTGAAAAAATGTTGGCATGACCTCCTTCCAAGTGGAGAGATACATGAAGACTCATGGCGACCCGAATGTCTTGGCGACTGGTTTATTCAGCCAAATAGGACGCACTGCTAGTCAGCAAGACAACAGGAGGGTCTTGCCGAATTTCTGCTCTGATGAGTTTTGTGCCAAAACTGATTGAGGCATACTTTTCAAATGAGCTCCTTGTAAAATAGCATCAGATGCATGACCTAACCCTCGATGCAAATGTCCCATTTGGTCCTTATGAACATCTGAAACATAATCTGTCCTGCCTGATTGAGCCCATAGGTGAAAAATTGGGCAACAGTAGTTTTCCAAAAATTGTAACTGACACAAGGAATGGAGCTGGTTCATCTCTCCCTTGATAAAATACGACTGGTTTCTTCTTTCCTCTGGTATAGTATTCTTCTTTTCATCCTTTCTATCCAATGGAACTTGATTGTCTTGAGTAACCTCCTTTGGATTTTGCATTTGCTCTTGCTTTTGCTCCATAGGAAGATTGAACCTGTTGGTGTACGTTTTATCATCCACCGAACACACAGAATAAAATGTCCAAAGACACTCTATCCTCTCTTGAAAAACCACCGCGTATGCTAAGATTGCGAGAAGATCATATGGCAATTCCAAGGTTTCTTTAGTCGGGTCTCGACGTGTGGATAAGCTCAATGGCCGTTGTGATATGCTGGTAATAAACAAGGGGACTTACGCAGAAAATCTTCACAAGTTCAGGACTTAGGGAATTTATCGTTGAAGGTTCTCAATTAGGACTTTCAATGGATCCCAAAAAAAATGGCAAAAAGAATAGGGTTTAGGAGAATCTAGTCTATGCCTAAGAACTCAAGAGACAGTAAGGACTCGGTGAAGAGAAATAAACAACACTTTGTTTCGCCTCCTGCAGGACAACATATGCAAAATGGGTGCAATCTTCAAGGGGTTTGTGAGAATAATTTTCAAACCTCGAATGAGGTTGAAGTTAAGCTTCCACGTTTAAGAGCTCAGGCTAACTTTACAAATCGAATGCAAATCATCCATTCGAAAAAAGTATGAGCTACACTTCACCGTTGAATCAATACGATCAATCTCTCATTCAATTAACAACTTTTCAAAGCAAATTCTACCTAATCTAACTTTAACTCTAATCTATGGCGGAAGATAATATGTAACCTCGCTTACTATTCAACAATAAGAAGTTGATTCAAGGCAAATCATGCTCAAGAGCTTTTATCATTCAAAATAGTCTCAATGCGACAATATACATAATCTGTCTCCACACATTTACAAATGAGGGAGCTCAATTTATAGGCTCCCCAATTACAATTCAATGGCCAAGATTAATTTCAAATCAATGGCCGAGATTACAAAATAAAACCCTAATTAGGGTTTGTCACTTTTCGATCAATGAAAATTTCATTTGAGGACACTTGTCCTTTTTGCTAAATATAAATCAACAATAAAATAGAAAGTTGTTGCATGTTGATTTGGAAAGAATTTGATTGGTTGGAAGATTGACGCTCACCCTCGGCGTGTTGGATGCCTTCCTTGGTTGCTTCGTTTTTCTTCCACGCACTTGCCTTAGAATATTTTCCCTGCCGATGACTCTGTCCGTTGTGCTTATTCCTTCCTAGCCGTGATCCTGGATTCCTTTTGAGACTTTGATTTCTTCTTCTTACCTGTACTGGAATCTTTGAGGTCTGGAAGTCTCCCCTTGGAGCAGGTGTCTGGACTTGAAGTTGGTTGCTTTGAACTTCCTCCTGCTTGAACTGGGTTGATGCTATTCCTTGGGATCTCCTCTTGAATTCTCCAATTTGTGTCGAGAAATTGTCTAAGTATGGAGATATGTTTGGAACACTCTCCTTGTCACCATCTGATTCTGATTGGAAGCTTGTCTTTAATTCTTCAGGAGATCAAATCCCTCAAGAAGTTGTCCGGATTGCTTCAATAGGTCTGGGATTGTAGATGAAATCCTTCCAAGACGTCTGGATATCCATTCAAGTGTCTTGAATTTGGAGAAGAATGACCCTGTGCTTTAGCCATGATAGAGGAATTGGAATTTTCTCTGTGAAGTATTTCCCATACTTAGCCAAATTTTGGCTATTCAAGTTCATTTTGTACCACCTTCATCTGGACCATTCAACACTTAGCCAAGATTTTGGCCATCTCCATGCTCGAACGAACTTTGACTGTGGATTTTCCTTCAATTTTGAATTTGGTTTGAGGATTTGTAGGACAAATTCCATCCTTGGACAAAGATTTTATTCACTTCCTCTTTATTTTCCTCTTCATCCTTCCTGTTTTCCATCCAACACTTAGTGAATTCTTCTCATCCTCTCCTTGGGCGGACTTCACATGAGCTTGGACGTTTTCTCTCTTGGCCTAAGTCGAACTCCAAGCCACTTAAGACAAACGTCTCTAGGGAGAGGTCGAACTTTATCTAGTGCTTGCCATCTTTTCTCTTACGCTGGGGCGAACTTTCTCAACACTTTGCCATTTCTTTTCTTGGTCTAGGTCGGACTTTGCAACATGTTTGCCATTGTACTTAGCGGATCTTATGGATGTCTGGACATACTTTCTCCAAGCAAAGTTGGACTTCATGATGCTCAAGACATTTTCTTATCCAGGTCGGACTTTATTTTGCCTTGAACATGCCCTACAAAGGTTTGGACATGCTGTGCTTAGGCAAGGTTGGACTTTCTCATGCTTGTCCCATCCTTTTTCCCTCACTCCATTTGGCCTGAAGCAGACTTGCCATCATTCCACGCCATTGCTTCTTCTTTGAAGATTCGCCTCGTGTCGCCATCCACCTGCAAGAAATAAAATAAACAAATTCAGATTTTCTCTCTCCTAAATTTTTACCACTCTCTCTCCTGAAGCCATGGTGAATTTAATTTTGCCCTTTGGATTTTATCTCTGGCCGGCACAAATTATTTTCCTCCAAAACATCTCTAGCAAACTTATTTTGTCCAAAATATTTTAAATTTCCAAGCAATTGAGAATAAATTATTAAAATATAAAATATTTTAATTTATTCCAACCCGTTCGTTTTGGACCCATAGCTATTTTGATTTTCCTTTCATTTTTCTTGGCTAAGAGTTCATTTTCCGATTTTATCCTCAATTTCGTCTAGCCAAGTCAAAACTTAAGCCATTCCGTCGAAAATTTTATTGCCAGATCCCTATTTTTCTTTGCCGAGGCGAGATTTTAATAGCACTGAGCCTATTTTGTTCTGCCAAAATCAAATTTTCTCCTGCTCAGTTGAATTTTTCTAGGCAATATCTTTGTCTGGATGTCCTCATTGGGTGAATTTCTTTGACGCTTGATAAATTCTTCCTCCTTCTGGCCAAGGACGATCCTTCCTTTCTCCTTGCCTTGTGCATTTTTCTTCATCCAAAGTTGTCAACTTCTCAACATTTTCCTCAGACTTAGGCAAAATTTAGCTTCTCTTCTACTTTTGTGCTAGGCACACTTCGTTTTATTTCTTGCCACATCCTACTCTTCTTTAGCATTTGTCCTTCCAAACTTGGTACTTAACCTCTCGAAAACGTCATGATACTTAGCCAAAATCTTCATTTTTCATCATTTAGCCTCTATATTTAGGCAAATATTCGAACTTTTCTTTGGACTTGGCATTAACACTTAGCCAAAATCATTATTTTATCCTCTTAGGCGGACTTCCTTAGCATTTTGGACAAGCATCATAGACGTCTTTGATACCTTGCTAACCTCCTCCAAGTGTATGGCGGACTTCATAGGTCTTTTGGACGAACATCTTGGATGTCCCTCTTTTCTAGCATTTGTTCTCATCATTCTATCCCTTTGGAAAGGATTCTCCACCTTTTTAGGCCCTCATACTTAGCAAAATTTTCGAAATTCTCTTTGCCGGGCACCAACACTTAGCAAAAATTTTGATTTTCCTTCATTTTACATGCCTAGGCGGACTTTGGAAGGGTCAAGGATGTCAAGGGCGGACTTTGAAGGATGCAAGGATGTTAAGGGCGGACTTCAAGACCTCTTAGGATATGCATCTTGAGTGTTGGGCGGACTTTAAGACTTCTTTGGACATCCTTGGCGGACTTTCTAAGATGCTTGGACAAGGATGGCGGACTTGCTCAGATTCATTGCCATTGCATTGCTTATTGGCTGAAGGTGTTCACCATTATCTTGTGAGCTGAAGGTCCTCCATACTTAGGCGAATATCTCAGTTTCCTACATGATTGTTCAGGCATATCCTACCTTCACCATGATCAGATTGCCATGAATGCTTCAGATTCTTTACGAATTTCCAGATTTTCCATGAATGTTCAGTTTTTACCTCAGATTTCTCATGAGTTTCTCAGATTTTTTTCATGAATGTTCAGATTTCTTGACTGGTTCTTCAAATTTTCAACCATTTTTTGAAAGATTTTCTGTGATTTTTACCAGATTTTTCACCGTTTTTGAGCAAATTTTCCAGATTTTTGAACTTTTTATGTGATTTTCCAGAATTTTACCAAAATTTCAAAAAAATTCGAATCGATTTTCTGAGAGTTTTGTTGATCTTTTCGAACTTCTGAGTGGATTTTCGAAACTCGTGACCTTTCTAAAAATAGAAACTTTCTAAAAATAGAAATTTTCCAAAAAATAGCAACTTTCCAAAAATAGACCCTAAAAAATAGGGATCCTAGAATTGCCCAAAAGTGTCAAAAAAGTAGGTCCTAAAAAATAGGGGGCTCGGGGTGAGAAACCCTAAAAATTTGGAAGTGTCGGATTTGACTGAAATGACAGTCGATCTTCGTCTCCCAGGCCTTCTAAGCACGATGGTGACGTTTACGCGCTGATTCAAGCATGGATTCTTGACTTGGCTCAGATGACTCTTGGCAGACTGACTGACTTGGAACCCTCAAAATGATGACCTCATTGTAAAAAGACAAGCGATATGCAGTTGCAACACCGAGGCAAAAAGCGAAAACAGGGGGTCCCCATTTGTAATGGGGCGATGTGTGAAAAGGTCACAACAGAACCTAACTCTTCTTTTATCTTCAGTCTTCGACTTCTCCGGCACGCTTGAAGATCCTTATATCATCCCTATGAATCCTTGAGACTGTTGCGGAGTCTCCCAAGTGTTGAATGGTGCGTGAGGCACCTCTTTTACCATATTTGTGCTTTGCACAGGACGATATTGAGTATTCACGGGAGGATTCCTTGATGAACTAGATGCTTCCTGAGAAGTGTTCTTTGCAACGAGCATCTCATATATGCTTCCCAGGATAGTATCTCTGACCTCTAAAATCTTCATCAACTCGTACAAGGGAAGACTGACTTTCATCTTTTTCATTTAGTCTAGCACATAGGAACTTAGCCTTTTCATATCATCCCTTGGAAGATTTTCTTTCTGTGGGCGTTGCATTAGGTGGACAGGCTGTTGGATAGTTTGTTGCCCATTTCTATTTTGCATCATACTCTGCTGTCTGTATTCTGGAGAATCCTTAGGTACATTTGGATTATTACTTGCATTAGGATTCGGTGGAGTTGAGAAATTATTCGGAGGAATCGATGATGTCAGAGGCTCCTCCTGGTGATAACTCCTCTGATACACTTTGGGTGCTCCTCCAGATGTTTGAAAAGCTTGCACCTCTCTTCTTCCTTCTACCAAAACACTGTTATTGAGAGGTGGGAAAACATAGTGATCCTGACCCAAAGGCTCCTCTGAATAGGTGTCTTGAACTTCTGAATATACTTGAGCCTCTGAATAGATTTGAGCCTCTTCCACCTGATCGTCTGGCATCCCCACGGGACCATTTGCTGATGCTGGTGGAAATTTGTGATTAATCTGTGGTGGCATGTAGCTTTGGTATTCAGGCGAGACATTAACTTCTTCTAGGATTAACGCCTGGTCATATCTTTGCACTGGAACTATCTCATATCCTGTAGTTGGAGGATTCTCAATACCCTCCGTGCTCTTTACTTCTCTTTTGAAAATATCAGCAGCTACTTGAAATTCATGACATTGGAGCTCTGAATGCTGATTTGTATTATGAAGTCGACACCATCTCAACATGGCAGCTTCTGCCAAATAAACTCTGTTGGCAGGACGGTTCTCTGGAGGTGGTGGGTTATCTAGCAGTGATGGAACTCCTCCATTTTTGGGCCCTGTATTCCAGGACCTCTTCTGATATCCTTGATTATTATTCTGATACCCATGACTGTTGTCGTGGCCATGTCCTTGATGGGCATCCTGATGATGCAGAGGATTATTTTGGTAACCTCGATTGGCACCTTGATGCGTCTGATAATTCTTTAACATAGATTGCATTTGATTATTTTGATTTCTGAGGTAGGTCACCTCAGTTGACAGCCTCTTCATTTGTTCTACCAACTCTTTCATTTCGTCTTTCTCCTCTTGAGTCCTCATTGGTGGCACTGTGTTCTGGAGATAGACAGGCTGCATTGCTGGAGTTTGGGATAAAGGTATCCCAGGATGGAGAACTAATTGATTAGACGGTGCTTGTATCTGGCTAGCCGGCTTAGGAACTGGATTCAATGGTGGAATTTGCTGGTTCCATGTTGAACCGAGCGTCTGCATCTGATTGTTTGTAGTGGCTAGGCCAGTGTATAGTGCGGGGCCAGTTATGTTCTGCCCTAAGCCTTGACTCACTTCGACGGCCTTAGTATAAGCTTGATTCATATTTGCCGGAGTGGGGTGAGATTTCACGAACATTGGAGTCAAGGGATCCAAGGCTGAATAGTAGTTTTCCCTGGCATCAGCAACAACGTAGGGAGTACGTAACCTCGTGAGAGCCTTCTGAAATCTATTGTTGAATGCATGGATGGGCTCTTTGTCTTGCCTTCTCACTTCTGTAAATTGGCGGAAAAGTTCCACTGGAGTAATGGGTATACTGAACTTTCCGACGAAGGCATCCTTCATCTGCTCCCATGTCCTTATTGATCCAATTGGCAAGTGAATGAACCAGTGATGAGCTTCCTCTCCCAAAGAGTATGGAAAGAGTCTGCAAGCCACGTCTGCATATGCAATCTGTCTATTGCGTAGGTGATTTTCGAACATTTTGACGTCGTCCTCGGCAGTGCGATTAACATCATGGACTTGGAGCTTCGTACAGAAATGCTCTGGATTCTTCGGCATGTCATGGTAATCAGCAAACTCAAGTGGAGATGGATTAGTAACTAACCAAGTAGCACCGTTTGGAGCGGGCTGACCTCTTGGTTGAGCCATTGCTTGAACTGGTTTTTGCCTTTGATAAACAATAACTTGGGCTGCTTGTTGTTGAGGTGTAGTAGCCTGGACTGGTCGTTGTTGCTGAATAAACACTGGTGTAGTAACTTGGACTGTTCTTGGTTGAATGAACCTTGAGACACTTGGTGGAGTTATGAATAAACTAGAAATTTCTTCTCCGCTCTCTTCACTTGACTGAACCTCTTCGTTTGACAACACTTCTTCACTTGACTTAGCCTCCTTACTTGAATGACTTTCTTTCCTCTTCCTCGCTCAAGTAGGTAGTTCTAACTCCACAAACTCCTTGGATGAACTTGGCGTGGACCTTAAAAAAAATTTCAATCTATCAGGTGAGAACGAACTGATATGATCCAGGACGTAGCTGATTACTGGCGAGGTGCGGGAGCGGGAGCAAGTGGCTGTCTTTGATTCAGAAAATCTCGTTCAATAGCAACTTGAATCTTAATAGCCTTATCTTCCTCTTCTTCCAACACGAAGCAAGTTCGCATATACTCAGCGTAGCTCTCCTTTGTCCTCCACGCGAGATTGTTCAAACTTGAGAGGATGTCTTCTTGATCGTCGTTGAATCCCAAATTCGGCTGCAATATTGGAACTATTTCTTTATGCGGTAGCACCATCTTGATTCATGATAATTCTTCTCCAATAAATTTCTTTTTGATGAAAATCCCTTCTTTACTTGAATGTGGTTGTTCACTGCAAGGAATCCTTGGAAGGCCCTCCTTCTAGCGCCAGTTCCTGTTGATGTGATTTTTGTGACCGCACCAATCAGCAGAACAAAGTAATCCGAAGGCTACTCCATTCTCTCTTGATCAAAGTATCCCGTGCGCTAAGATTGCTAGAAAGATCGCATGTTCAACTCCAAGGTTCCGAAATGCTTGGGAATACCCTCAGTAGGTGCGTTGTGATACGTTGTTTTTGCGAGGGGACTTACATAATTGTTCTTAAGGTTTGCAGTTGACAAAAGTTGGATGATTGGAAGGGAATTTACGAAATGCAGATGATTTAGCAATAAGGTACGTTTTCCTAAACTAACGAGAAAAATACTGAATTGAATGGTTGCAGAGATTAAAGAATCTATGTTCTATCTAAAGGCGGGACGCGGGATCAATTTCGGCAAGCTTCAACCAAACTCTGCTCCACCTCACGTTGGACAGCTTACGCAAAGTTGGTGCAATCTTCAAGGGGATGGCAAGAAATGTTCAAGTTACAATCCGACATCAAGATACCGTCAAGACGACGCATACCAAGACATGAATTACAACTGAAGTTAGGCTTATAAAATGCTCCAGTTGACCACGCAAGGCAAACTTGCCGTCAACAAGCTGCTAGTGGTATGGACTAAAATGAAGTTGCCTCGATCAACACCACAAATCCACAGCTAAAATCTACTTGCATGGAATGAAAATTACTCTACTTTAAGCTACTTTATGCTACTTGAAGTAGAAGGGACGAAGAAACCTTGCTAGCTATCCATAACAAAGACAAATTTCACCATCAATGAAAAGATCTTCTATTATGAAATTTTTACACAACAATCTCTTACAAAAGTTTTCAAAGGAAAACTTTCCTTCTCCTCCAAACTATGCTATGCTAAGCTACACAATCAATCTCTCTGCTCTAGTCTCTAGTTTGATGTCTATTCTAATTCTAATCTTCTAATGAATTACAAATGAGGGGGACTCCCCCTTTTATAGATAGCCCAGTCCAATGGACGGCTCGGATTACAATCAAATGAATGGCTCAAATTGAGTCACCTCAGCCCTAACCCTAAAAACTGCCAGAATGGGGAGTGGTACGATAAATGAATCAAAGATTCCCACTCACTCCCAAAATAGTAAAGGAAATTAATGCCCATAATCAATCCTCTAGAAGGTCATCATCCAGAAGTGCATTCCTATTCTCCTTCTCCCTGGTTGCAAACTCAATGAACCTAGCAAGCACAGCCTCGACCTCCTGAACTGAGATAGGCGGAATATGATCCAACTGAAACTCCAATACTGTAACCGCCTGTCCGTTTCTCGTGCAAGATTTTCTCCAAGCAGTTAAAGCATCCTGTGTACTCTGAATCAAGCTGGAGAAAGTAAAAATGTTCTCAAAGTCATCTTGCACGAAAGTCTTCACCTCCAAGAAGAAAGGCAGCAGCCCACTCCTCAATCCATCAGTAGTCACCTCATCGGAATTCAGCCGTCTAGCAAAGATTGCCTCCAAGGTATTCAGGACCCCATCAATAATATTCGTCATAGCCTTCCTGACTCTGGCTGAATCCGCCTGTGCTGCATCAAAGAATCCACGTCCTGTGACTACTGAAGAGTACCATCCAGGGAAATTGTACCTATCACCCTCCTGAATGACTCCTCCATCAATCAAGATCTGCAAAGGAGTATGCATCAATGCCTCCAAACGCTAAATAACTTTGCTCTGATAAACAAAAACATCACCCCAAGCTTGATCGACTGCCTCCATACGTGCCATAATGCTAGAAGCTTGCTGGTAAGCATGAGCAAGGTCTTCCATGAACTTCTCTGTCTCGGCACGAACTCCTATAACCCATTTATTTGCCTCCTGTGCCATCTTCCTCAAATCCTCCAAGCCACTAACTGATTCTCTAGATAACTCGGCTAGAAGCTCAAGTGCTAGATTCTCTTGCCCACAAGGACAAGATAAGTGTTGCATGTATCCTATCAATGTTTTATGCTCTTGCTTCAATTTCTTATATTTTCCTTCAGTCCTAAACAATCTATCCTTAAGCGCTTGATAGGAGTTATCACACTCCTCAACAATTTTTGCACCTGTGGGATGTCCTAACTCCATAGTTGTGATCACACAATCTCTGGCACTGCTTCGTCTCGATCACAATCAACTCGTGGCACCGCTACATGAAGGGTGTGAGAGCCACCCTCATCAGTTGAAATCTTCGAAAATTTTCGTGCTTTCTTCTTTGGTGGAGGAGCGCTGATCCTATTCAAAAATTCTTCCATCTCTACTGCTGGATCAATCTCTTCACTGGGGCTCCTTCTCATTCTATCTCTAAGCCAATCAGGTACAACCTGCTGAATAACAAATGGCTGCTCCTCTCTTGCCTCTACTTCACGGACTTGTTCAACTTCAATATCATTCTGGCGAGGCTCATCGGCCTCTAGTGGCTGAGTATCTCCTGAAACTACATCATCTTCCAAAGTTGTCTCTAACTCACGTTGGAAGCGAGTATCAGTAGCAGTCTCCTCATCTTCCTCTAGTTGATCATCTCTAGCAGGTGCATTAACACTCTGGCCAACTGACTCTCTACGTGGTGGCTGATTTTCTTCATGTATTCCCTGTTCGTGATTCATTGCAATTCTCTGATCAGCAAAAAGCGAAACCTCCTGTATGCTTGGAGAGCATGTCTCCAATGGCGTGGGTGACTCAATTACAACTCTTGGAGGCTCCAGCTGAACAGGCTCCGGCCGAACTGGCTCCTTCCTTCGAGATTCTAGACCTCAAGTAATCTATTTCTTCCTGCTGGTAGTGGGTGTCCTATGATCTCTCATCAAGTTGTAAGTCAAAGGAATTGACCTACTCTTCAATCTGCTCGTGTGCCTTTCAACCCATGCTCTGGTGAAAGTCATGACTGGAATACAAAGTGTGTCCAAATCGGCTATCTCAGGCTCTGACCAATCTGGTGGTGGAAGTGGCATGTCTCTTACTGCCTCATAATTTGGATGGAGAACGCTTATGTCCTCATCCACCTGGTCTAGTACTGGAATGACTTCACACTCCCTGATCATACTCAATGGCAACCTAGAGAACGTTCTCTTCGTTATTTCTACCTCATCTGATGTACCAACCCAATAATCCTCAATGTTTGCCTTATGCTTAAACTCTCATGACAGTATCCACCTGATATTGCTATGTGGATCATAATGTTGTCTGTTGGTGTGATAGGAGAAATGAAAGAATTGAAGCTCATTTTCAGCTTCTCTAGCTGCCTGAAGTGAAGGACACACTTCGTCTGAATTACCCATGACAATCGGGAAATCAACTCCCCCCTTCTTCTTTCTCTTCTGAATCTTATCGAAGGCAACCAGTTGCCTAGATATCTCTAACATCAAAATTCTATTGGCTGGGTACTTAGGCAGCCTATATGGATATGAAGAAAAACCTTGCAGCCTATATGGATATGAAGAAAACTTCGGAAACTGAATAAGCCAGCACCCGTACCTTTCTATTAATTCTTGAGCTTCCCTCAAGATCCTATGATGAGTCTGCTCCTAAAGTGATCTCGTTATGTGCATGGTAAAGGCATCATTGACACGCTTGTAATGGGTAGTGCTTGTCAGGTGCAATTGTGGACAAGCCTCATGGATTTTGAATTGATGAGAACAACAACCAATTGGCTCCTTGTAAGATATTCCTCTATGCTTCATCATACGAGCCAGCATGTAAATAAGGTAGGAGCCCATATAGAATGTCTTCGTCCTTCTCAGACTTAGGAGCTGCTCGTGCAAATTGTCACTAATCATCACAGCCCAGTTGATGTGCTCTTTTCCTTCTAGCACGAGGCTGATGTAATAGAACATCCATGGTTCAAAAATAAATGCTTGAGGGCAGCCTCCAACTCTACTCAGCATCATGATCAGGTCACAATACTCCTACTTCAAATCATCTGATATAATCTGCCTCGGCAACTTTGTACGAAAGGGCTTGGGCTTGTTCATCCAGCGAGTACTAATCACCTCGGCACATCTCTCGAATGTAGAAGCATACATTCGTCCAGCTCGCTCTCTTTTTTGTAAATCATCCTCTCGTGCGCTGGAATTCCAAAAGCTTCGCCGATAGCTGCAGGAGTGAGGTTGGCGAATACTTGGCCATCTGGTGAGACAATTGACCTGTGATCAGGCTCATAGTAATTAGCACACTCCATCATCAGCTCCGAGCACTGAATAGCCGGTGGAAAGCCAGCAGCTGCACACAGCCCACTTCGAACAATATTGTGCGAAGTGATTGAAGGACGGTGACTGCCAACTCCCATTATCCGATTTTTGAAAGTCTCCAAGTTGAAGGAACCCAAATTGGTGTCAACCAACTTGCTCAACTTCGAAGTGAACTTTGATTCCGGCAGGAAAGGCTTGCTCAACTTCTTGATAACAGCCTGCCTGGATGCGCCATTGCTATCTCTGCCAGTTGCTCTTACTTCAACCATCCTGCAAAATAATAATCAGCCATCAGCAATTAACTTAGAAAAATAATAAAATAACATGTAGAGGGCTGCCAGTCGACTTTTAAAATTTGAGAAGTTGCAACATTCTATTCATCTGCAAACCTCAACTTCTTCTTCACAATTTCGAACTTTCAACACTTAGAAAGTTTATGCAAGTAAGCTTCAGCAACTTCAACTCTTAGCAAATTTTCTAAGTTGGCTGCAACAACTTCACACTTGAGAAAATCGTCCAACTTTACTTCAGCAATTAGACTCTTTTAAATTCGCACTTCGGCAACACTCAACCACAAACTTAGACTTTTCAAACTTCAGCTTCAGCAATCCTCTTCAACACTCAAAGTTGTACTTCTCACTTGCACTGCAACTTCAATCTCAGAGCAAATTCGAATTTCTTCAGCTGGTGAAAAGAATGAATAAACTCTCAATTCTTATAGCCAAATCGAATTCTAGGAGGCCAATTTTAGCCAGTTCATTAAGTCTCCACTACTTCACAGCAGGAATTCGAATTTCCCTCCTCTGGCAATTGCAACACTTGTCACTCGGCATCTGGAATCTTGACCTTCTAGAACTTTAAAAGATTCATCTTGACTGGTGTACTTTAGCATTTTAATTCACTTTTGAAAATATTCAATTCAAATTCATTCTTTAAGAATTTTAATTCACAAGCTGAAGCTCCATCATTTAAATTTTTATTCACCTCTGACTCTAGAAGATTCATCTCATGAAGAACTTGATCAAAATCATCTGGGCAATCCAATTCACATTCATCATCTGAAGCATTTTTCCTTTGAAAACACATTTTATCCATTTTGCCTTAGAAAAATTTAAAATTTCCCTTAGGAAAATTCATTATTTTAAGTGTTGATTAAAATCTCCATCCGAAAGCCTTGGCGAAGTGTAGAAGACACTAAAATTCATTCCTTGTCGACAATCTTCAATACCCAGAAGAAAATTTCCCTCAGAACGCATCGAATTCATGGGTATACAATGAAGGGGTTCATTTAATTTTTGAATTTTGAACCTTAGAAAATATCATTTTTAACAAATTAAATCCATTTCTTCATCCCTGTGAGTATTTCCTTGCTTTGACTTGAAATTTTTAATCAACCCTGTGAAGCTGTCATCCTCTGACTTCATCCATTAGTAATTTATTCATATCTCAAGAAATTTCATCACTTCAAGTCTAGGCGTAATTTTCCTCTAGAGAGGTGGAATTTTGTTAACACTTAGAAAAATATTTAAACTCCATCAATATTAAGCATCAAGGAAGAATTTTCCTTAGAAAATTTTCATTCACTTCAATCACTTTGCCTGTGGTGAGGAAAATTCTTATCAACTCACTTAGCACAATTTTCTTTTAAATGCCTTCAGCACATACTATATGTCATGGAAGGTGTTCTTAATTTCAACGCCTAGCACATTTTTGCCACCTTTTTACTCACCTTACCTTGGGCACATATCACACAGGCAGGAGGATATTAGCCATGCCCTAGTTATTTATTTCATTTTACCTCACCTTGTCCTCATCTTGCATGGCGCATTTTACACTTGAAGATGTTAAATTTAGTGATCAGATAAGTGCACAGAAAATTAATTCAAAATCAGACACAATAACACAGCAGGTAGCTTGGGAAAACCCTCCTCTTGAGGGACAAAAACCCAGCAACAATATATCTCTTATTTATTGAACAATAAATGAATCTCTTGTACAATAGAGACCAATCATGCGCATCAAACTGATACAGTATAAGAGACAGTATGATGAATATAATCTCAACAACAATAATATGATCTCCTCTTGAACTTAATTTTCCTTGTATAATTCGCACCAAGAATGTGTATATACTTTGTGCCAAAGAATGATACACTGAAGTGAAACGAAATGAACTGAACTGCTTGCAAACAACAATGTTACATTGAATATATATACACCACGAATGAAGAGACATGTCTTTCCAAGATATGTCGGCCTTGTATCAAAAAATCGCGTCTCCTCCATGAGATCGTATTTCTTCAAAGTCGGCCTCCAATGATAAATTGTATCTCATCATACGTGACTCTTAGAGATAGTTAAGTCGGCCTTAATAATAACAATTTCCTTAATAAATTAAAGTCGGTTTCCTGAAGATCGTGCCTCCTCCAAGGTACGGGATTTCAAGATAACAAATATTAATTATATTTAGACACATAAAACGTGTCTCTTCATTAATTCGTCTCTATCAATTAAATAGACATAGTCTACCATTTAATTGATCTTAAATATGTGAGGCTGGAAGATGCGACTGAAGCTGCATCAAATTTCAACACTCCCTCTCAGCTAAGGAGTATACTTCCAGCTGCTCAAGACGTATCACCTCAACGTGATGTCAGATATCGCCTCAATACGATATCAACCATAATGGCTACAACCATGCTATGGTGAACAAAGGAATATCACCTCAACGTGATATTGGATATCGCCTCAACACGATATCTACCATAATGGCTACAACCATACTATGGTAAAGGATAAATATCACCTCAACGTGATATTGGATATCGCCTCAACACGATATCTACCATAATGGCTACAACCATACTATGGTAATAGATGAATATCACCTCAACGTGATATTGGATATCGCCTCAACACGATATCTACCATAATGGCTACAACCATACTATGGTAAAGATGAATATCACCTCAACATGATATTGGATATCGCCTCAACACAATATCTACCATAATGGCTACAACCATACTATGGTAAGGAACAAAGAATATCACCTCGAACTTCTCTCGCTAAGGACTCATAGAATGGCTCACTGATACTGAGACTCTTTCTCAGTCAAGGCTGGATTCTCCACCATACCAAGCTTATCTCGAAAGTATACAAACTTTATCCTGGAGAGAGGCTTGGTGAGAATATCTACCGTCTACTCATCAGTGCTAATGTACCTCAACTGTACAACCTTTCGCAGTACCATATCTCTCATGTAGTGGTACTTGATCTCAACATGCTTCGTTCTGTCATGAAACACAGGCTTGACTGAAAGCTTCACGCAACTCTGATTATCGCAATGAATGATGGTAGGCTCCATTGATTGTCCAAACAATCCTGTAAGGAGCTTACGAAGCCACATTGCTTCCCGAGTTGCCATACAAGCTGCAATGTACTCGGCCTCTGCTGTACTCAATGCTATAGATGACTGCTTCCTGCTGCACCAAGAAATCATAGCATAACCCAAACTGAAGCAACAACCAGAGGTGCTCTTCCGATCTGTGACACACCCTGCCCAATCAGAATCTATAAAACCATGTAACTCCAAGTCTGCATCTGAAGTATACCTCAACCCATATCCAACTATGCCACGCAAGTATCTCAGGATATGTTTAGCTACGACAAGATGTATCTGTCTCGGATCACACATAAACTGGCTAAGTGCACTCACTGCATAGCAAATATCAGGTCTAGTGTTAACCAGATACATCAGAGACCCAATCAACTGTCTGTACAATGTAGGATCCACCAAGTCTGAATTAGCTGCAGCCTCCTTCAACTTATGTAGGTTGGTCTCCATAGGTGTGGACATGGATTTGCAATCCATCATCCCAAATCTCTTAAGTATATCAATGGTGTACTTCCCTTGACTTAGAATCATCTCATCTGGTTTCTACCAAACTTTTAATCCAAGGAAGTAATGCATGAGCCCAAGGTCCTTCATCTCAAATTCTGAAGTCAACTCCTTCTTGCACTCGAGAATCGGGTGATCTTCTCCAGTAAGGATCAAATCATCAACATATAAAACCAATATTAATGCATCACCATTGATTACCTTGAAGTAGAGATTTGAATCAGCATCATTCTTCAAGAATCCCAAACTAGATAGGTACCGATCAATCCTTTCGTACCAAGCACGAGGAGCCTGCTTAAGACCATACAAGGCCTTCTTCAGCTTACACACATGTGACTCCTTCCCATGAACTTCAAAACCATCAGGTTGCTCGATGTAAACTTCTTCCTCAATTACACTATTGAGAAAAGTTGTCTTTACGTCCATCTGATGAATCTTCCATCCTCTCGATGCAGCAATGGCAATGATAGTTCTAACAGAGGTGTAACGGGAAACAAGAGCAAATGTTTCTTCGTAATCGACTCCCTCTTTCTGAGAAAACCCTCGAGCCACAAATCTTTCCTTATACTTCTCAATGCTCCCATCTGCAGCATGCTTGATTTTGAAGAGCCATTTCGAAGATACCACTGATTTTCTCTTAGGTCTAGGAACAATGTCCCAAACATCATTCTTCAGAATTGATTGATACTCCTCTGCCATTGCATCTCTCCAAACCTGATGACTGGATGCTTCTTCAACACATGAAGGCTCTGAATCAATAATCTGACTCATCAAGGCAACATAATTGAAGAACTTATGAGGCCTTTTACTTTCTCTGAATGTGCCTCTAGGAGCTGCAAAGCTTTCTGCCTCTTGCATAGTGCGCCTAGCCCATAGAGGTCTCTTTCTTCCAATGGCAATGTCAGTAGGCCCATCAGTAGGCTCCAAGGGTTCAACAGGATCAACATCTTCTTTTGGTTCAACAGTCTCCCTCTGAATCTCAGGAGTATGATCAACTTCCATATCCTAAGGAAACTCTTCGTTATTGAACTCCATGTGAGTGCCCTTGGATCTCCTAAATGCAATGTCTTCCTCAAAGGTAACATCCCTACTGATCTCAATCAACTTTTGTCCTGGAATGTAAATTCTGTAGGCTTTAGATGTCTCGCTGTAGCCCACAAAGATGCCCTTCTTGCCAGAAGGCTCCAACTTAGTTCTCTTCTCCTTCGGAACATGGATATAAACAGGACATCCAAAGATTCTTAAGTGACTGACTTCAGGCTTCTTCCCTGTGAAGGCTTCTTCCGGAGTTATATTCTCCAAGACCTTGTGAGGACTTCTGTTCTGCACATATACAGCTGTCCTGGAGGCTTCTGCCCATAAGAAAGTCTGCAAATCTTGATCATGAATCATGGCCTTTGCTGCTTCCATGATTGTCCTGTTCTTTCTTTCTGCAACACCATTCTGCTGAGGATTATAGGGAACACAGAACTCCCTCTTAATCCCTGCATTAATACAAAAGTCTAGAAAACTACCAGAGGTGTATTCTCCACCATTGTCAGATCTAAGGACCTTAATTCTTTTACCAGAAAGGTTTTCTACTAAGGCTTTGAACTCCTTAAATCTAGCTAATACTTCCTCAGACTCTTTAGACCTCAAGAAATAAATCCAAGTCTTCCTAGAGTGATCATCAATAAACAGTACATAATACAAAAATCCGCTTGAAGACGGAACAGACATAGGACCACATAAATCTGAATGGATGAGATCTAAAATACTCTTAGATCTATTTTCACTACTATGAAAAGTGGCTTTTACATTCTTACCTAGAGCGCATCCCTTGCAAGTGCCTTCATGCTCCTTGTCGAACTTAGGTAGACCTGTCACCATCTTCTCCATAATAGGCAAGGCACAGAAGTGTAGATGCGCCAATCTTCGATGCCAAAGATCACATAGGGAAGAAGTATCATGAACCAAAGCTTGTAGAGGACGAGTGCAAACCCTGTAAAGACTTTCATGTCTAACTCCAATAATTTGAGCATCCTTGAAGCTAGAGTTCTCCATCCATACAAGAACTTTGCCTTTTGAGAAGGCAATTTGATATCCTTTATCTTCTAGGGCTGAAATAGAGATGAGATTGCGCTTGATCCCCGGAACATAAAGAACATTGCTCAACTGAAGTGTGATGCCTGAATCCAAATGGAGAGTAGAGGTCCCAATCCCTTTCACGGTGTAACTAGCATCATCTCCAATGATAACTTGTTCCAAAGAGTCTTTCTTCACCAAGCTTGATAAGTGCTCCTTGAACCCGGTGATGTGACGAGAAGCACCACTGTCAATCAACCATGTGTTGGTGTCGGTGGCAACATTGCTTGACAAGGCTGAGCAAAACAGATATTCATCCTTCTGAGGAGAAACATTCTCTACATCTGCAACGGAGGCTTGATGCTTAGGTCTGTCAGGGCAATGTTTGGCAAAATGACCAAACTTGTCACACCTAAAGCATTGAATTTTAGACAAGTCTCGCTTCTTCTTGGAAGGGAAAGCATCATCATTTCCTTTATCACGATTTCTCTTGAAGTGACCCTTCTTTCCACCTTTTCCTTTCTTCTTTGAAGCTTGGGCTGCAAGAACATGGATTTCTTGATTAGAAGGACTTGGACCAACACCTCTAGCCATCAACCTTGATTCCTCTTGGATGCAATCGGCCCTCAAACGATCAAACTTCGGGAGTTTAGACCTCGCACTAATTCCTTGAATATAGGACTCCCAAGATAATGGCAAGCCGTTGAGTGCAAGCATTGTCAAATCTTTATCTTCAACCATATGGCCAATTGTGGAGAGCTGATCTCTCAATTCTGCAATCCTCATGAAGTAGGCGATCACGGTCTCTCCTTTCGTCATCTTCACATGATGAAGTTGTTGCTTCAGCGCAAGATCCTGGCTGGTGTTGTTGATTTCATACATTTCTTCCAAAGTTTTGAACATCTCCCTCGCAGTCTTCAACTTAGAAACAATAGGGACGATGTGATCTTTAATGGAGTAAACTAGCAACTTCTTTGCTTTGATGTCTTTCTTCCTCCATTGTAGCTTCTCTTCTTCCTCTTCAAGTTCGGGAACCTTGGTCTCCGCAAATTCAACCAAATCATTCTCCTCCAATGTAAGCATGATTTGGAATCTCCATGAGGTGTAGTTTGAAGCTCCATCGAGTCTATCCTCGATCTTCAATCCGTTCACCATCTTAAATGATGTATAGATAGACAAGAACCTTCAACAAAGAATAGAGTAATGCTGTGAAAACACGAATCTAATCACGATCTTTTTCACACCCGCTCTGATACCATGTTAAATTTAGTGATCAGATAAGTGCACAGAAAATTAATTCAAAATCAGACACAATAACACAGCAGGTACCCTGGGAAAACCCTCCTCTTGAGGGAGAAAAACCCAGCAACAATATATCTCTTATTTATTGAACAATAAATGAATCTCTTGTACAATAGAGACCAATCATGCGCATCAAACTGATACAGTATAAGAGACAGTATGATGAATATAATCTCAACAACAATAATATGATCTCCTCTTGAACTTAATCTGCCTTGTATAATTCGCACCAAGAATGTGTATATACTTTGCGCCGAAGAATGATATACTGAAGTGAAACGAAATGAACTGAACTGCTTGCAAACAACAATGTTACATTGAATATATATACACCACGAATGAAGAGACATGTCTTTCCAAGACATGTCGGCCTTGTATCAAAAAATCGTGTCTCCTCCATGAGATCGTATTTCTTCAAAGTCGGCCTCCAATGATAAATTGTATCTCATCATATGTGACTCTTAGAGATAGTTAAGTCAGCCTTAATAATAACAATTTCCTTAATAAATTAAAGTCGGTTTCCTAAAGATTGCGCCTCCTCCAAGGTACGGGATTTCAAGATAACAAATATTAATTATATTTAGACACATAAAACGTGTCTCTTCATTAATTCGTCTCTATCAATTAAATAGACATAGTCTACCATTTAATTGATCTTAAATATGTGAGGCTGGAAGATGTGACTGAAGCTGCATCGAATTTCAACAGAAGAGGATATTTATTTCCACCTTGGTGCCTTTAGCATATTGAAGGGGATTTTGACTTTCAACGCCCTTGGTATTTTTTCTTCACATGCCTCGATATGGGCGCATTTGATATGTCCATGAGGATGGGCGCATTCTAGGCATGGCGAAGGATTAACTTATAACGCCATTGACCCTTTGACTACCTTCCTTGTTTTGTCTTTACATGCCTTCATATGGGCGCATTTGAGGGGATGAGAGGGATGAAACACCTTTGACTTTCTTTCTAAACTTGGGCGCATTTCCTATGGTGAGAAGGATGGGCACATTTGAAGGGTGGTGAAGGATGAAACACCTTTGACTCTTTGACTTTCTTCCTTCGCTTCTTAGCATGGGCGCATTTTAGCATATGAGGAGGATGGGTGCATTTTAGCATATGAGGAGGATGAAGCTTAACACTTAGAAATTTTTAGCAACCTTTACCACCTTGCATGGGCGCATTTGGCCTAGGGAGCAAGATGAAACTTCATGCCTTAGAACTTTTTTGCATGCTTGACTTCTATTACCTTGAGGGCGCATTTTGGGGGTCAAGGAGGACGAAAATTATGCCTTAGAAAAATTTTCATTTCATGTTTGTGAAGAGGGCGCATTTGGCATAGGCAGGAGGATGAATCTTCAGACTTAGAAAAATTTTCATCTGCCAGCCAGCTGAGGATGAGGGCACATTTGAAGGGTTGTGAAGGATGAACTTCAACACTTAGCAACTTTTTCATCTGCTTCTGCCTGTTTATCCATGCCCTGCTATTTATAGTAAGTCCCTCAATTTTCATACTTCTGAATCTCGGATTGATTTGAAATTTTAAGCATAGGATCCTCATGACCTTGTCATCTTGTTCATACTGCCATCCTGAGCCGACCTGCTATTTTTAGCCCATTTATGAAGGTGGTTTACTATTTATAGTAACTGGCTGTTTCTGAGACCTCCACAACTCCGTTTGACTTGAAATTCGAATGGCGTGCTCCTCATCGGGTGACCTGCCTATTCACACTGGCACCTGCTGCTGATTTACTATTTTTATCCAGTTTTTAGTACGCCTTACTATAAATAGTAAGTGCTCCGATTGCCCTCAAATTTTACCGATGGATAGCTTGAAAGATGCTGATTGCAATGGGATACACCAGTTTTAGAAAATTATGACTTTTTACCCCTCTTTTTGGGTCCCGAAGCTGGAAACCCTAATTTGACTTGCATGTATATCAAACGACCTCCGTTTCACCTCATTTCTGTTGCACTTCGCCCTGTTTGTGGTTCTAATGTGCTGGGCAGCTGCCAGAATGAGACTGCTAAAAATAGTAAGCCACTGAAAACTAACCATCTTGCTTTGCATGTCACATCATTGCGAAACTCTCAAAAAACCCACAAAGAATCATCAGACATGCAAAGAAAACCCTGACATGCAAACCCTAAAAATAGCCTTTGAAGGCTGAACTTTGAAAGTCATTATCTCATTTTGCATGTTTGTTGGCGTAAAATCTAACACCTCTGGAGTGCAGGTTTGTACGGACAGCTATGTACACTACGCAATGAGTGCTCTTCAAATTAGGCGGGGAAGCTCCCTCGTTGTGCTGGAATGCATGAAAAGAGAAGTAATCTAAGTCCTATCTTTTTGTTCTCAGCTAGAAGAGGCACAAGGTTAAGAAAACCAAGAACGTTGCAGCTAAGGATTTTCTGGTTTCGCAGATCATTAACTACAACTAAGCTAACTACTTTAAATCTATCCAGTTTCCTCAAGAAAACAGAGCATGAGGAAATGGAGCAGGGATTGACTATCTGACGATAAACGAGTTTAGACTCTCTACTTGAAGGCAAGGTGGCACAACTATCATCTCAATCTAAACCAACTTATTGGGCACAACAGATTTAAGAATTTACTAAGACGATCTTATGAAACCCTAGGTGGTATAACACTTGATCGAATCAGCAAAGCCTTCACAAAACAGCCTTTATCTTTATAATCTCACGAAACCCTAGGTGGTATAACCTTCAATTATATTGATAAAGATTCACAAAACAGATTTATCGCTGCAACTTCTCGAAACCCTAGGTGGTATAACGATCGATCACAATGGTAAATTAACACAAAACAGCCTTATCACCTTAATCTTTTGGAACCCTAGGTGGTATAACAATTGATTTCAATGATAAAGATGTTCAAACAGATATATCTAATCTATGGAAAGAATTCAGCATCACAATCTTTCGAAACCCTAGGTGGTATAACAATCAATTGCAATAGTGAAGACACATGAACAAATACGAAAAAGAGTAATATTGAGGGCAAGGTGGGCACAGCATATATTCCTCTCTCAAGCAAAAGTTATTTACAAATGAGCGTAAGCTCTTATTTATATACATCAAGGTGTAGGGAACCCTAAAATCACCTTGTGTTATCTATAGTTCCTGCAATGCATGCAAGCAATGCGCCCAACCCTAATTAAGCAAACTATACAGTTAACTGGGCAACTACCCTCAGTTTAACTGAAACATCTAATCTAAAAATGGACAATTGTGCGAGCATGCACGTCCTTATTAAAACAAGTTAACTGGAAGACTATCATCAGTTAACGAAAACCCTAAATACAACTCCAAGTGTAAGAAGGCGATTCTCAGAATAGGTATGCATGTGATGACAACTTCGAGTTAACTGGAAAGGGTAACACCCAGTTCAACTCGTGTGTGTAATGTCTATTCTGAGAAGTGGGAACTGAAGTTACTATGTGTGATCTCGAGCAATCAACCCCTCAATGAGATTGTTGACTGTATCACCGTCTGAGCGATGAGACTCTGACGAAGATGCTATGTCGATGCAAAGATGTCCTCACCACCGACCTGAGATGGTTCCCTTCTACTCCTCGCTGTTTCATCGAATACGTCAACATGATCGTAAGCCGAGTAACCTTACAGCCAACCGCCTTTACCAAAAATGGTATGAATGAGTGCCTGGAGTTCTGACTGAACATCGTAAGCTCCACGTAGGCACCACCCTCAATTTGATAACGGCACGGTAAGCGAGATACAAGAGTCCTCACAAACCGGAGTGCACTAGTGACGTGCTCTCTACTCTCAGCCAACTCTGATGCTAAACTGTCTTCTATCTTTGCTCTGAAAACCAACTGCGTCTTCCAAGAGTAGATAGCCTCTCTCTCTCCCAGATCCGGCTGTGTCATAAGCCAAACTCGTGAGCAATCAAAATTTCATCCCTGGGTTTGTTAATAGCCATATCCCGCTTCCTCATCCCGAAGACGTAATACGAGCTCTCGCATTGTACCGCAACCGATATAACTCTGTAAGCATAGTACGGCCTCTAGCAACGAAATCTTCCTCCCATTCCTCCAAACGCTTGCCATATGCAACTAAATGATTGAGCTGACTTTGCTCTGCTGGTGGCTCAAGCATCGGTGGGAGTGTGTTAATGGCTTCTGGTCTGTGCACAAGACTAGAAATGTACTGACGAAGCTGTCTGATTTCAGCCTTGAGGGCTGCTTTATCCTCTCCGTCCTTTAGTATTCTGTCCTTGGCACTATCTGTAGCAACTTGAAGAAGATCAACCTGAGTCTGGCGTGTGCTGCGACCAAGGTTGACTGGATAACTTCAAAATCCTGAGACTCTAAATCAGCCAAGCTCTTCCCCTGCGGAGGTACAGCAGTCTCGATAACAACCTCCATGTCAGTGTTTCTCTCTACGTGAACCATGTTCTTAACTCTCTTATCTGGCGCATCTTGATAAATGTCATCGAAATTGGAATGATTGAGAACATAAGATGGCTGCCTCCTCTTCCTTCCTAGCTGAGTCTCGATCCAAGATGAATCTCTGCTAATGCTACTAGAAGGGTCTGCACTAGCGACAGGAGGTACTGATGAGAGTGAGTGTGTAGAAGACCCACTGCGAGGTGGAGAGTCCAAGTCCAATTCAATGTGAATTGGGACTGGTGACGGCTCTGAAACTAATGTAGGAGCTTGAGGCTGAACCTCGCACCGGGCGGCCTGAGCTGATCTTTGAACCGGCCTTGATAAGCGGGTCTTCCGTCAGCTCAATGTGAAACAGTGGCAAGCGCCTTGCCCTTTGAATTATTTGATGCTTGTACTTTCTTAGGAGGGTTACTCCTCTTCTTCTTGTTAGGTTTTGACGAAGAAGGTAGCGTAGGATTCACCACTACTGGCGGCTCTGCTCTAGGAACACTTACTCTTCTTGTCTTCTTGCTGTCGAGGTAAAGTATACTGTTCTGGATGACTCTACTAGACCTCTCCTTGACCGTTGCATATTCTTTGGTGTACCAATCTACTACTGGCAACGGTTGTGTGTAGACCTGTTCTCTGAAAAACTGAGGAAGAACCTCTCCCTCATCATTCGATAAACCTCCCACATCCTCCGACAAGAAAACAACTGAGAGAGAGAGAAGCGGCCGTGAATCGCTCGCTAACCTCGAAGTCATCTGAGCAATTTGCCCAATAATCCTCCATAGAAGGCTCGTGATATGTGCCTCCAGCGAGGCGAGCTGTATAATGACCTGAAAGGTCATAGGCACGTGCTTCGACAAGGTACTTAAGATGATATCTCTCAAGTTCCTGTCCTGCGATCTTTGCATCAATTGCCGACTTGCACCAATACATTCCAAACGAAAAGGAAGTTAAGGATGGTCTGCCTGCCCGAAAGTTGAGTGATGGTCCAGGCTCAAGGGCGTAGAAGACGATGAACATCATGCATCCGGCTTAAGGAATTCTCGAAGATTGTTTTATCCGAAGGATAACGCGGAAGCATAGCTGGATTTCCTGTGAAACCGTATACTCGGATGTAGGTGTATGTTGGGAACTGAATAAACCAATCTGCCCATCCATCCATCGCTGCCCTAGCAACTGCCGAGATACTAACATGCAACTCCCGGTCCAAGTTTCTCAATCGCGGTAAGTCAAGAAAGCCTCGCGGAACACGCTTTTGAAATGACGCTCAAATTTCTCCGGTGAACTCCTTGCCGATCATAACATCGCATAAACCTTTCCGGAACGCTGAGAATGCCTACTCTGGCAGTTAAGTCCTCTGAATCGAATTCTAATAGGTTTATCAAGTACACTAGATATGAACACATGTGAAACCTATGATAAACTAAGAAAACCCATGGACCAGGTGTGGAGAAATGCCGATGAAGGATGCCTACTATAATGTTCCCCGCCTAAAATGATGCCACTAATAATGTACATCCAAGGCCGAAAACATTTGCGTGTGCTTGACCTGAGACACGATTCAAGAGTGTGATTAGAATCGCGTACTCATCCTTATACTCACCACGACCCACATTGTTTGGCAATCTGTTCTTTGCTTGTTTTAACCATCTTTTTGCCATCTTCTTCTGACATTTGTCCACATCAGCATCGAACGCTTGTGCACACTGCTCCATAGAAACAACTAGGCTGTTTGGATTTTGAGGAATGCCAAAACTCCTCTCGATATCCACAGGTTTGAGACTGCAAATGACCCGACTGTCGACTGACGCTATCTCACGAGTAGTCGGATTGTAATGCTTAATGCAAGCCATCACAAACTCAACACAGTGAACGGAGATAGGTATGGAAGCGGCCTCTAGTAAAACCGCATCGCTAATATTCTCACCGATCAACCTCTCGATGACCGGTCTAGTGATCGCCCGCAATACTTTGTGAAGATCTCTGTTCTCAACCAACCCGCTGAAATCATGAGTAAGGATTCGCTTTGGTCCCGGTGATTCAAGCCGAGTGAACCGCATTTTGAAAACTTGCCTCGTTGATCGTGAACTCGGCTATGTTCTCGACAAGATTTCGAATCTAAAAATAGCCTCGCTAGGAGTTAAAATAGCTCAAGCAATTCATTATTTTCAGCTTAAAATCCGGAAATATGGGTTTTGTCCAAAAAGATTCTAAGACAACCCGTATATCAGATTTTAAGTAAAATTCAACTTCTACTGACAGGCCAAAGATTTTCACTTGAGAAAATTAGCAATTCGAGAACGAGTGTTCTGAAGCTAAAAATTCGTGAAAAATCAAGCGCACAAATTCAACTCGAGGAAATTATATGGAAACGATCCAGATACTGAGACTTGCCAAATTCGCCAATTTCAGGAACATGCACAATGTATATTATGAAAATCTGAGATTCAAAGGATGCAAAAGACGTTTTTTGATGTCTTCTTCTGTGAAAATCGCCCAAGATTTCTTTGAATTGCTGATATTTGTGAACTTGAATCTGCAAAAAGATATGTTAAATGAAATCGCCCCTGTGAATTGATGAAGATTTCACCTCTGAACTGGAAGAATTCGCTTTGGAATTGAAAACCACGAATTGCTCCTCTTGAAATTTGCGCCTTTTTAATATGAAGAAATTCGATTTTCTCTGAAGAAAATACGAATTTGTATTTAAACTTGAGGTTTCGCCTTTGTTTGGAATACGCCTTTTAATACCAATTCGCCTTTGAATATCAATGAAGAAATGCGAATTATAATGAAATTTGAGACGCCTTTTGATTGTTTATGAAATTCGCCTCAAAAACCTCTGAAGAATTCGCCCTTGAAATGATATTTGCCTTGGAATCTTTAAAGGATTGCGAACTTTATTGAATTTTGAGACGCCTTTGAAAAGAATTTGGAATACGCCTTTGAATATTAATTCGCCTTTGAATCCTCTGAAGAATTTGCGAATTGTTTTAGAAGATTGAATATGCCTTTGAAGAATTGCGAATTACTTTGGATGAATTTGCGCCACTTTCTCCTTCTGAAGAAATACGAACTTGCTTGAACTTACTTTGAATAATAAAATTCGATTTCTTTGAAGACAATGAATTTGCCTTAGAAAAATACGAATTCACTCAAGATTAATTGTGCTCTTGAGAAAATCGAATTTCTTTGAATGCTTTGTGAAGAACAATGAAGATGGCGCCACATATAAATAAGAATAAATTCGCCCCACTTGGCAACTGCAAGAATTCCTAACCCTAACCAGAATAGAAAGCCTCTGATTGGTTGCCTTTCAGTTCGACTGCCACTGTCTGAAGTTCAAATTTGAAAATAATAATAAAATAATTATTATCATGTAATGGCGCCAAAAATAGAAACACCATCTAAAAATAGACATATTCCGAACTTCAGTTGACAAACTGGTTGAAGCTCTGAGATTCATCGTCATGCTTCCACGACTTCGAAAAGTCATCACTTGAGCATATAGGCGTCCATTTGCTCAAGATACTTCATTTTTAATTAAATCCCTATTTTATAGCTAATAACACCGGGTAGCCAACTTCATTTCGGATTGGATGACTGCGATGTTTAGATCGTTTCAAGAATTCATCTGAAAACTCCATCAACAAGGAAGAAATGTCCATTGGAGACAATAACCGCGAAAAATCCACGCTTAACCCTTTGGAAAATTAGGCGACTCGATTAAATTGCTTCTTTACTTGCTCCAGACGAAGCCATTCTAAACTGCCATCCGACACTTCGCTAAACCGACGGGTGAACGTGAACCCCGGCCGACATGAGACTTAAGCTCACGCGATGATCGATGATTCTCGCAGATCCAATCCATCAGATGCACGCATACCGAAAGCTGTGTTAAGGGCCTCAAAAGTAAAAGCGCCCCTGGCTCATGGTTGCACTTTTGTCATTTTACGAAAGTCAAACTTCCATCCAAATACCCTACTTTGACGCCTGACATCTGGAACTGGGATGACCCGATTCGGGCACTATCTGTTTTAACGGACAGCCAGAAGGGCCTACAAGAGAAGTCACTGGAGGTGACGAGGCAAGAAAACTGCTTCTAAGACCTCAAAAACTCCAGTGCGTATTTTATTTATGTTTACCGCTCCCAGACTTAGCCATTTTCCGAACATCTTCACTTTGCAATATTACACTAAAGACCTCGCACGCACGAGCGACTGCCAAATGCTGAAGGCTGACGGCTATGCTCGTTGGAAAGATAAATTGATTACGCCAATAGTCGTGAAGACTTCAACGCGGAACGTCTGTCTCGACCAGCCTAAAGGCTAGGCGCCTTAAGACTATGAAAATATACTGAAAACCATTTGTTGGTTCGCCCGTAAAATTACGTGCTCGGTAGAATCTCTGCCACGACCACCAGGAACGTCGGATCGACAAGCTGAATGATGCATCGCGGAGCTAGGCTAGAATACTACTGATGTTGTGAAGACTCTGTCTACAAATATTGACATCTGGAGGGTCCTTTAAGCCAGCGCCCTGGCTTGTACTTGCACTGGGCATAAACGGAGAAGCTCAGAAACATGAAAACTCCATTTTAAGCTGATCTTTGGATGACTGCCGCCTGAACTCTGAGAGTCGGATGACTGCGCTTGATATCTCATCGGATAAGCAGACTAATTGTGAACGAATTGACTGCATCTGGCAACGAAACTGTCGAGATTTACCCCTGCTTCAAGATGGGCGCCCTCAGGCTAGAGGCGCGCTTTTGCCTGGAAATGACAAATTTCTCATCTCCTAAAATTTAGGGATTTTATCTTCTGACGCTGATAACCGGAGCTGTGAGTCTCAGAATGCCTCGCTGGATAGCTCAACGGATAGCCAGACTGATTCTGAAGAGATTGACTGGATGCTTGAGTACTTTCAGCAAGATCTTGACCTCCAATAAGCTGGGCGCCCCTGAGCTATACTTGCACTTTAGGGTTTTTCCTCTGAGAAAACTCCATGATTTGATCTTTAAAAACTCTGTTTCGATCACTGAAATGACCGTCTGCAATATGAAATGTCGTCATGAAATGCTCCTCTATCGTGAAGATCTTCATTTTGAGTCTCTGCTTCAGGTTTTGTTCAATAAAACTGACTTTGACTGACAAACTATTGACAAAAACTTCATGCTTGGTATTGCCCAAAACTGTGTTTTACATCAAATTAGCAAGGTTTAGACTTTTAAATGCAAAATGCCTTGATGAAGCAAAAAAAATTTGGTTTGGGTACAACAATGTTATATCGTTGCGTAGGTTTCAGAAAACCCAGAAGGAATCTCCAGACATGCATTGGAAAACTTCACATATAAACCCTAAAATTTGCTTCGGAAGCTGAACTGCTAAAAATAGTAAGTTGTCCATTGCAGCCCAAAATTTGTAGACGAGCAGTTTGACATGTTCTGAATGTAGTGTGACTGTTAAAACTTCAAAAGTGCTGAGAAAATACCCTGAATTGCACACTTACTAAAAATAGTAAGTTGCCAGAATTTGATGAAACTTCAGTGGAAACTTGCTGGAAGCATACTGACATTAATGTTAGTTTCAAATTTCAATTTATTCACTTTATTTGACTTTAAATTAATCATGAAAGTACAAACCCTAATTTTCAAACTTGGCCAAAATTTCACGTTTAGGCTCGATGATGGACACATCCCCGAAAAGGTAGACAGCAGAAAGAGACAAAAGGAGAGAGAGAGACAAAAACAAAGCCAAGAGACCAGAATGGAGCAAAAATTAGGGGGTCCCCATTTTGAATGGGGCGATGTGTGAAAAGGTCACAACACTCTCCTTGCTTACTATAATGGAGTGAATTTGCACCCCTTGCAAATTCCCCATTTGCATCCCCTACCTTAGAAAAATTAAACCTGACGATGCTTTTCCACTTCATCTATTCACTTTCCACCCACTTGGCAACTATCTGTAATGTTGTTGGGGGAATTTTTGTTGAGGACGCTAGCGCAGCACGCAGACGTCTACACGGTGCTCTATCGTCCTGACAAGATTCCCGCCTTTGGAATCTGCAGAGGCATTACACTTCTCCATTGGCAATGAAGAGTAATGCCCTTGCGCCCTTGACCAACCTTGAACCACTCTTTTAGGCCTCTATCCATGCTAAAAACATCTCATTCTTCATTCATTCAATCTTCTACACATTGCTACATGTTTTCTTGAACTCCATTTGCTTCTACACACTTCATTCTTCATAGCATTCTGCATTGTTGAAGCTCCAAGACATTACTCTACTAGTTTTTCTACTCATATTGTTGTGGCAACGATAGCATCTACAAGCTTGCAAGCTCGCATCTCCCTTCTTGTGCTCGAGGGCACCTTGTTTGGTAGGTGATATCCATTTTACTTAGCATTGTCATTTGATTTCATAGCATCATGTTGTTACCATTGCTTGGTAGTCCTTTCCATACTTTCTTTATCATATTTTCTATCTCGTGGCTATTTTGGTTGTCCATGGAGGTGGGAACACCAAAATGGGGGTTTGACTACGGCAAGCCCTGAAACAGCCCCAACATTTTTCCCCATTCTGTTGTGTGTACGTGATCACATTCGTGTGGAGTTTGCGGGAGGCTAGACCAACCGTGAGTTTAGTTTCTACCACCGTTGTTCTCATCAACTTTCATTTCTTAAGTTAAAGTATTATTCTTGTTGTTCTAGCTATTTAGTCATTTCCATTTTTCCATTGTTGGTTGAAACTCCATTTATCAGGTAGATTAGTGGATTCCTGTCAGTTTAAACTGTACTTAGTCTTCTTTGTCCGTACGGACGCCAGCACTTGACCGGGACGCCAGCGCGTTGTGTTGTCATCCGTCTTCTACGTTGGCGTCCTCTGGCAAAGAGCTATCGAGGTTACAATTTAGACTCAGGGATTTGGTCACTTGATTCTCTGAACCTCTCGGGTTGATAGAAGGATAGTGGCAGATCAATTGCCCTTCCTTTTCACCCTTCCAAAACATTAAACTTACCCTAAACAATCCTTAGCGTAAGGTAGATCAGGGCAATTGATCATTCTATACCCTCCCGTGACCTGGGGTCCTGAGCGGTCTGTCCCCCTCTACATTTTGGTGAACCCGATGTGAACCTTGTGATATCTGTTTTTTGGTGTTTAGGTTCTCTTCCTCTTGTTTGTGTAGGTTGTGAGCTTGCGTGTTGTGAAGCTTTATGAGCTTCACAACTCAGTCTACAACCTCTAGGTACGTAGTTAAGAGTGCGTGACATCGACACTTAGGAATGGTCTTTACGAGGGTCACTTCGACTCTCGCCTCTCAAGGTTGGTATTGACAGCAATGACGAGTTACTTTGATGAAACCACTCGTGCTCCAACACCTCCTCTTCCCCTTCGCCTCCGCCTCTGGATGAAAGTGAAGCTGTCCCTATTCCTATAGAGCATCTCATGGCTCTAGATAGGAGGCTATTGGATCTTGCAAATCACTTGGAGAGAGATCAAAGCATGGCTAGACCCGCAAGGGTTGCTAATGAGATCAAATATATGTTAGGCAAGGATCGGACAGGCATAGAGTTTCTCCATGGCTTGACCAATTTAGTGCAAGCATACATCCCCTCTTACAACCCTCGGTCAAGCATTACTTGAGGTCATGAGCACGACACCTGTGAAAGACATATTAGTGTCTCGATGCTCGTGACGTCAGTATGCATGGCTGAAACGGGCCCTTCCATTAACATCTTCGTTCCTAATCCACCCCTTACTATCAAAGCAAGTAGGGTGCCTCTAAGATTTGAGTTTCTTCCTCCTTGGGGAAACCCTGCCTTTGGTAGTAGAATCTCTAGTGGAATTGGGGCAAGTGGTTCTGGTATGTCTAGCGGTGGCTTCGGCAGTGGCTCCAGTGGTGATCATGGTAGTGCTCCAGTGGTGGCTATAGTGGTGGCTCTAGCGGAGGTGTTGTGACCTTTTCACACATCACCCCATTCAAAATGGGGACCCCTAATTTTTGCTCCATTCCTCGTTTTTTGGCTTTGGTTTTGCCTCTATCTCTCTCTGTCTCTCTTTTCTATTGTCTGCCTTTCCGGGGATGTGCCCGTCTATGAGCTTAAAACGTGAAATTTTGGCTAAGTCTATAGAATTAGGGTTTTGAGTTTTCTGGTCAATTTAAAGTCAAATGGAGTGAATAAGTTGGCTAACCAATTTCTGAGCTTAGCGTTGTAGTCAGTATGCTTCCGGCAGGCTCCCTCTAAAATTTCATCAGATTCCAGCAACTTACTATTTTTAGTAAGTGTTCAATTCGGAGCGTTCTCTCAGCACTTTTAGAGTTTTGATCATTACACTACATCCAGAACGTGTCAAGCTGCTCGTCTACAAATTTTGAGCCAGAACGAACAACTGTCTATTTTTACAAGTACAACTTAAGGAGCAGATTTTAGGGTTTATATGCGAAATTTCTCAATGCATGTCTGGAGATTCTTTCTGGGTTTTCTAAAACCTACGTAGTGATATAACATGCAAAATGAGACGATGACTTTCAGTTTTCAGCACATGTCTGCATTATCTTTCTGGGTTTTCCGAGAGCTTCACAACGAGGTAACATGCAAGCAGAATTAGTCACTTTTCGAGAACTTACTATTTTTAGCCAGTGCTTGCATGTTGATGATTTTTCTGGGTTTTTCTGGGTTTTTCAAGATCTCTCGAGCAGTTTGACATGCAAAATCATCTGGCAGCTGGTTGATCACTTTTTCAGCCACTTACTATTTTTAGCAAGTACACTCCGGCCGCTGCCCAACACTTCAGAATCACGAACACAATGACATGCAACAGAAACGGAGTTGAATTGAGCTCATTCGAGGCACATGCAAGATGAATTAGGGTTTCAAGCTTCGAGACCCAAAATGAGGGGTCAAACACCAGAATTTCCAAAAAACTAAAGTATTCCACCATGATCAACATCTTTCAAGGAATCTACTAGTAATATTTGAAGACAAACGGAGCACTTACTATTTATAGTAAGGCGTTCCTGAAATAGGCTATAAATAGAAAATCAGCATCTGTGTTGGTGTGGACTGGCAAGTCACCTGAAGAGGATCACGACATTCGAATTTCAAGTCAAACGGAGTTGTGGAGGTCATAAAACTGAGTAGTTACTATAAATAGTAAACCACCTCCAGAAACAGCAAGTCAGCGCGAGGCGCCAGTATTAACAAGTCAAGCAGGTGATCAGGACCCCATGGCGCGAATTTCAAGCTGAACGGAGTTGCAGAGGTTCAAAAAGGAAACACTTACTATTTTTAGCAGGCTTGTACAGAGGAATTAGGGTTTCCTAAATTCAAGGGCAGGACCCGACAGTCATGCAAATGCAGCAACTAGCCACGACCACCACACTTCAGGCATTCAACACGTGAAATTTGAAGACATTATGAGCAATTGCTATTTTTAGTAAGTTGCTAAAAATAGCAGGTTCAAGACAGGCATCAGGCATCAACAGCACAAATGCATCCCGAGATTCAGAACAAAGCGAAATCCAACCTTTTGGAGCTTGAAATTAGTTCAAAGTATGAAATCTAGAGAACTTGCTAAAAACAGAAAGTTAGGGCAAGCTAGGGTTAGCATGAGCAAATCACTCCAAATTTGGCAAAGGACATGAAATCCACCAAGTTTGATAAATTTTCAAGTCCAGCATCAAAATTCGCCTTAAAAAGCTAAAGACAGATGAAAATTCTACTAAGTCAATGAAACTCCAAGCTCAGCCTAGCATATGCGCCCAAGTGAGGTGTGAAGAAATTTCTCTAAGTCATGAAAATTGAAAGAAGGGACCCTTGAATGCGCCATTGGAGGAAGATGCCATAGAGAAAATATTCTAAGTCCTTCAAACTTGAAGCTTGGCCCCCATTTGTGCCTAAGGAGAAGAAGGCACTTAAAAATTTTCTAAGTGTTTCAAATTTGAAGAAGGACCCTCCAAATGCGCCCTAGCTTGATGAGATGAGTTAAAGAAATGCTAAGGAACTCAAACTAGAAGCACATGGCCTCAAATGCGCCCTTGAAGCTAACTGGAGGGTAAAATTCTTCTAAGTGTTTAAAATGAAAGCTCAGGGGTGGAATTGCGCCCAAGACAAGAAGGAGGTGATTGTAAAATGCTAAGTGTTTGAAAACTTGAAGTGCACCCCTCCATATGCGCCTTGAAGAAGAGGAGGATTGAAAATTTCACTAAGGCATTTAAAACTTGAAGCTCACCATGTAAGATGCGCCTTTGACTTGCATGAAGACTTAAAAGTTTTCAAGTGTGATAAATTTGAAGTAGGCACACCCATATGCGCCTAAGATGCATACAAGACATATGATGACAAAATCAAAGCAAATGCATGCAAAGGAGGAAAAGGACAAAATACGTCCAATTGAAGACAAGAATACATGCATGCATGAAGACAAAGAATCAAGGCGTCCAAATAAAGCATTGACATGCAAAATACAAGGCATCCAAAGTATGAAGTGGGCCCCATCCCATACGCCTTGACTTTTGAAGGAAGTGTTCTACATTTGAAGTTTGACCCCATGCATGCGCCTTAGCTATTTAAGAGAGCCTTGAGGAATCTTTAAGTCATTCAAAATTTGAAGTGGGACCCCTTTGATATATGCCTTAACTTGTGGAGAGCTAGAGAATGTTCTAAACATAGAAATTTGAGTATCCTCCTCCTATGCCAAAATGCGCCCAGATCATGGCATGTAAAGACAAAACATGAAAGTCAAAAAGTCAAGGATGTTTTATCCTTCACCCTATGCCAAATGCGCCCTCAAGGTAATAGCATGTCAAGAAAATTCCTAAGGCAAAATTTCATCCTCCTCTGTGTGTCATATGCGCCCATGTTGGAAGTCAAGGGTCAAAGGGCGTTGGAAGTTTGTCCTCCTCTACATGCAATATGCGCCCATCCTCTTGCCTATGTGATATGTGCCATGTAAAGAGTTAGTGTGGGGTGAAAGTGTTCAACAAGGTAAGGTTGATAAGTGAATAATGCTAGGCATTGAAGTTAAAAATATCTTCCTACATGTGTAAAGTGTGCCAAGGTAAGGTAAAGGGGGGAGATAAATATTGCTAAGGCGTTGGGAATATTAAGCCTATGGGGTGATGTGAATAAAACATGTTGGGCGTTGAAATTAAATATCCTCCATGATATGTGCTTTCAAGACAAATTTTCTAAGGGGGTTAATGAAATTTTCCTCACCACAAGTAGAATAATTGAAGATGAAATTGAAAATTTTCCTGAGGCAAAAATTCAAAATGCTAAGTGATTTAAAATTTTCTAAGGCACAAAATGCTCTTCCTTAGGAAAAACGCCCAAGTCTGATGAAGTGATGAAATTGGTTGAGACATGAGTAAAATTGCCAGTGGAGAAATCGGAGGATGTCAGCTTCACAGGATTGATAAAATTCAAGTCGGAACAACGAGATACTCACAGGGATGAAGAACAAGAATAAATTTGTTGAAAATTATTTTTCCTAAGGTTCAAATTCAAGAAAAATTAAATGAACCCGTTCGTTGTGAACCCATGAATTCGACAAGTTCTAAAAGAAATTTTCTTCTGGGTATCGAAGATTGTCGATGAGGAATGGATTTTAAGGTCTTCCATAGCTTGCCAAGGATTCCGAGGTGAAGATTTTAAATGGGCACCAGGTTGGTGAATTTCCTAAGGAAAATTTGTAAAAGTTTCTAAGGCAAGGAATAAAATGTGTTGTTGACATAAAAATGCCCTGGCGGATGAATTTGAAGTTGGATGCCTAGATTTTTTTTGATTAAATTCCTGATGAAAGCATTTTTCTCAAGCTTGAGTTGGATGAAATATCAGAGAGAAGTATGCCTGGGCGAAATACAAGATGGGTTGGAAATTTGGCTAAGGCATGAAGAATTTGAGGATGAAATTTGTTAGATGAAAAATGATGAGCCCATCAAATCCAGAAATTACTTAGAACTTGGAAATCAAAACGCTAGAATAAGGTAAGTAAAGTGGATTTATATTATTAAGTGTTTTGATGCTCTTCTTTTATCTATTTTGTAGGATGAACGCCAAGGCCGGAGCACGGTAACTTGAAGAAATGAAGCAAATAGTCCAAGAGGATAAAATCATGAAGGAAGAAAAGTTGGAAGAAATGGCTAAGTGTTGGATTTTTGAGTTCAAGACGAGAGAAGCCTTCAAAGCATGAGAAAGAAGTTGTCGCCTTGAAGTCTCAGATCAAGAATGTGCCTGTCGTGCCAGAAGTTGAAGCTGTTTGATCAAGTCTGCAGTCAAGAACAAGAACAATGTGAACGCGTTTCAAAACAGGAATCTTCTAGAAGATGGTGGTCATTAATTGTTCATTTATTACCCCACTCTTCTTTGTGGCGGTTTTTAGGGTGAGTCTTGTTTAGGGCTGAGGTGGCACAATCTGGGCCATCTAGCCAATTGTAATCTGAGCCGTTCGTTGGACTTGGCCAACTATAAAAGGGGGAGTCCCCCTCATTTGTATCTCATTAGAGTAGAGTTAGAATAGCAGAGAGGGAATAGAGAGAAATTGATAGAATAGAAAGTAGAATAGTTTGATAGTATAGTTTAAATTGAAAAGGAAGGAAAGTGTTCCCTTTGAATACTTTGTAAGAAGTTGTCGTGAATGCTTTCATAATAAAAGAATTTTTCATTGATGGTGATCTCTTCTTTGTTATGAGTATAAAATTTTGTGATTAGTCGCTAACGTTATGAGTTGTTGTGTGACCCGTCCTTCCAATTCCATTAGCATCTTGAAGTGATGGCATAAAAGTGAAGAGTAGTTTTCAATTTTCTAGCGCAAGTAGATGTTAGTTCTTGGTTGTGTGGTGTTAATGAGAGGCAACTTCATTTTTTATCCATACCACTAATGGTTTCTTTGTGACAAGTTTGTAATGTAGTGTGGTGTGGAAAACATTACCATGACAACCGTTGATTCTGTGTTTTGTATCGTCGTTCGATGTTATACACATGTTGAGTTATAATTTGAAAACCTCTTGTCACTCCCTTGAAGATTGCACCGACTTTGTGTAAGTTGTCCAACCCGAGATGGTGCGATGAGAATGTCCTCGTATGAGATTGATCCCGTCCGTTCTTAGAAAATATATAAACTTCTTAAGGCCCTACACTCCATTTTAAATTCAGTTCGTTTCTGGTTGCATTACAGAAATTTACTTACACCTTTAAAATCTGAATAACGCCCAAGAAAGCCCTCAATCTCTGCCCATGCTATCGGTTAATGAACAATTGTGTAAGTCCCTTGAAATACCGGTAAAACACATGTCGAGCCAATTGAGACTGAAATTACTTGAAGGAACCTTGGAGTTGAATGCCGCGAACTCTCATAATCTTAGCATCTTTGGATACTTTGATCAGAGATAGAATTAGTCATTGACTTTAAACATTAGTCTTTGATCCGCGAAAATCCCACACATCAACAAAGGCCACATTGGTTTTGGTAGTGATCACGGCGGTGGCTCTGGAGGTGGTTCTAGTGGCGATGGTTCTAGAGGTTCCACTAGTCCTTTGTCATCTTCTAACCCTATTTTGAATGCTCTTCTACAGAATATGGTTCAAATGCAAAAGCAGGTAGCGAATCTGTCCTAGGCCTCTGCCCAACCCATCTTTCAGCCCTTCTTCCGACATAGCCCTTTGTCGGTGACAATTTTGAACACTCCCTTCCCTTAGGGGATGGAAATTCCTAAGTTCGAGAAATACAATGGTAAAGAAGACTCTCAAACACACATGTCAGCTTTCAATGCAATGTGTACGAATTTCTTTCACCACAATTCTCTAATGGCCAAACTCTTTCCTCAATCTCTCAAGGATATAGCACTAGAGTGGTACTGTTCCTTGCCTGACAATTATATATTTTCATTCGACCAACTTGTAAATCAGTTTCTCTGGCAATTCCAAGCTAACATTGGTCCAAAGATGACCTTCTCGGATCTTGCCCAATGTAAGCAAGGAGAGCACAGGAAGATCATTGATTTCATTGCACGACACCAAGTGCTCTTTTCACAAATCTCTTACCCACTACCTGTTGATGTGATTTTTGTGACCGCACCAATCAGCAGAACAAAGTTGTCCGAAGGCTACTCCATTCTCTCTTGATCAAAGTATTCCGTGTGCTAAGATTGCTAGAAAGTTCACACGTTCAACTCCAAGGTTCCAAAATGCTTTGGAATACCCTCAGTTGGTTCATTGTGATATGTTGTTTTTACGAGGGGACTTACACAATTGTTATTAAGGTTTGCAGTTGACAACAAATGGATGATTGGAAGGGATTTATGCAATACGAATGATTTGGCAATAAAGTACCTTTTCCTAAAACTAACCAGAAATGAACGGAATTGAAATGGGTGTAAGGGTAAGAAGGTTCTAAGTTCTATTCTAAGGCGGGGTGTGGGATCAATCTCAACAGCTTCAACCAAACTCTGCTCCACCTCATGCTGGACAGCTTACACAAAGTTGGTGCAATCTTCAAGGGGATAGCAAGAAATTTTCTAGCTAAGATCTTCTATTATGAAAGTTTTACACAACAATCTCTTACAAAAGCTTTCGAAGGAAAACTTTCCTTCTCCTCCAAACTATGCTATGCTAAACTACACAGTTATACTATCACTCTCTTTGCTCTAATCTGTAGTCCAATGTCTAATCTAATTTATAATTCTAATGAGATACAAATGAGGGGGACTCCCCCTTATATAGATGGCTCAGTCCAATGGACGGCTCGGATTACAATCAAAAGAATGGCTCAAATTGAGCCACCTCAGCCCTAACCCTAAAAACTGCCAGAATGGGGAGTGGCACAATAAATGAATCAAAGATTCCCACTCACTCCCAAAATAGTAAAGGCAATTAATGCCCCCCATAATCAATCTTCTAGAAGGTCATCATCTAGAAGTGCATTCCCGTTCTTCTCCTTGGCTGCAAATTCAATGAACTTGGCAAGCACAGCCTAAACCTCCTGGACAAAAATCGGTGGAATACAATCAAACTGAAACTCAAGCACTGTGACCGACTGTCCATGCCTCATGCAAGATTTTCTCCAAGCAACTAAAGCATCCTGCGTACTCTGAATCAAGCTAGAGAAAGTGGAAATATTTTCAAAGTCATCCTGCACAAAGGTCTTCACCTCCGAGAAGAAAGGTACAAGCCTACCCCTCAAATTATCAGTAGTCACCTCATCGGGATTCAGCCGTCTAGCAAATATTGCCTCCAAAGTATTCTGGACTCCATCAATGGTGTTCATCATAGCCTTCCGAACTCTAGCTGAATCCGCCTGTGCTGCGTCAAAGAAACCACGTCCCGTGACTATTGAAGAGTACCATCCAGCAAAATTGTACCTATCTCCCTCCTGAATGACTCCTCCATCAATCAGCATCTGCAAAGGAGTATGCATCAATGCCTCTAGACGCTGAATAACTTTGCTCTGATAAACATGAGCATCACCCCAGGCCTGATCAACTATCTCCATACGTGCCATAATGTTGGAAGCCTGCTGATAAGCATGAGCAAGGTCTTCCATAAACTTTTTTGTCTCGGCACGAACTCCTGTAACCCATTTATCTGCCCCATGTGCCATCTTCCTTAACTCTTCCAAGCCATTAACTGATGCTCTGGATAACTCGGCTGGAAGCTCTATTGCTGGAATTTCCTATCCACAAGGACAAGACAATTGTTGCATATATCCTATCAATGTCTTATGCTCTTTCTTCAATTTCTTATACTTTCCTTCCTTCCTAAACAGTCTGTCCTTAAGCGCCCGATAGGAGTTATCACACTCCTCAACAATTTGTGCACCTATGGGATGCCCTAACTCCATAGTTGTGATCAAGTAATTCTTTGGCACTGCTTCATCCCGATCACAATCCACTTGTGGCACTGCAATATGAAGGGTGCGAGAACCACCCTCATTAGTTGAAATTTTCGTGCCCTCTTCTTTGGTGGAGGCGCGCTAATCCTATTCAAAAACTCTTCCATCTCAACTGTTGGATCAACTTCTTCACTGGGGCTCCTTCTCATTCTATCTCTGAGCCAATCAGGTACAACATGCTGAATAACAAATGGCTGTTGTTCTTGTGCTTCTACTTCACGGATTTGTTCAACTTCAATATCATTCTGGCGAGGCTCATCGGCCTCTAGTGGCTGAGTATCTCCTGAAACTATATCATCATCCAAAGCCGTCTCTAACTCATGCTGAAAATGAGTATCAGTAGCAGTCTCCTCATCATCCTATTGATCATCCCTGGTAGGCGCATTAACACTCTGGCCAACTGACTCTCTGCATGGCGGCTGATTTTCTTCATGTACCTCTTGTT